>MU123867.1:0-69860 GCA_014904935.1 Melanogaster broomeanus | reverse complement strand
GACCTGTTAGGCCAATAGCTACCCAGGAAACTATAGGCCTAAGAGGTCCCATTTTGGTGGTGACTGAAGTGTGGACTAAGTCGTGCCTTCACCACGCTACCCAAACGATCATCTGATGGCAGCGGCTGGACAGTCAACGAAGACTGGGAGGGTGAGAGGGGGATCATAAATGATCTATTCATGGTCGACTCCCCACCAATGGTGCACCACCCACACCACCTGCAAGAGTGGTTCAGGGACGAACCCCTACTGTTGGAGGTAGTAAACGCCTTACTAGATGCAGACCAAGAGGCGACTGTACAGGTCAAACGCCGAGCGCGGCACTGTTCCAAGTTTTTCTTCATTAACAACAACAAGCTATGGCGGGTAGCTAAAGATTCCTCCACCAGACCTCACTCCCGTCTGGAATGTGTAACGCAGACCGAAGCGGTAGAGCTTGCCCGTGTAGAACACCTGTCGAAAGGCCACTGGGGCAGAGACATGATCAAACTACAGCTCATGGATCGCATATACAGCCCACGGCTCGACCGCTCCATCACAAGGGCCATCCTGGACTGCGGGAAGTGTAAGAATTTCGGACCTACTCACTTGCATTCCTTGCTAGAACCCATTGTATGCCGCCACCCGTTCGAACTCATCGTTGCCGACTACCTCAGCATGCCTCCTGGAAAAGGAGGTTATCAGACCATCCTACTACTCCTCGACACGTTCTCACAATATGTATGGGGATTCAAGTTAAAAACCCATGGAACTGCGAAGACAACTATTGATGCACTTGAGAAGATTCGGCACCACTTCCGTGCACCAGAGTCGCTCATGACGGACGGAGGGAGACACTTCGACAATTCTGACGTTCACTCCTGGTGCACCGATAACGACACGCACTATCATGTCACAGCGGCGTATGCACCATGGATCAATGGACTCGCAGAAGGCACCAACTGCACCCTGCTTGGACGCCTCAAGCGTGCATGTGCGCCAGATCTTGACGAAGGCGAGTATACTAACGTGCAACGTGACAATGTACCCAAGTCATGGCCCGACCACTTTGATGCTGCCATCGACCACCTCAATGGCCACGTCCTACCTGCATTTCAGTTCTCACCCAAAGAACTACTGCTCGGACTTGTCGCCAACACACCCCGCACACCAGAACAACAGCTCCAAAACCAACCAGAGCCCACAGACACCAATGTCCATGCTGCATACGTCGCACAACAACGCTTAGATGCAGCAGACCATGCCATAGCACATGCAATCAAACGCAAGGCTGTGTTCGACTGTCGGGTACTCGCCTCCAAAACAGGGGAAGTCGTTTTCTCACCTGGGCACTTAGTACAAGTTTACGCTAATGAGATTGATAGTACATTCAAGTCGTCACGCAAGATCATACCAAGATGGTCTGCCCCTCGTCGGATTGTTTCACGACGGGCAAATTCCTACATGCTTGCAACACTAGAAGGATTTCCAATACCTGGGTTCTTCCATGCCCGTCGCCTGCGCCGCTTCTACCCACGTACTGGGTCACTCCTGGCAGAGGTTGAACAAGAGGCCATCTCAGCTCGCCGTGCCTCACTACAGGGCAACATCCTAGGCCAGGATGGGGTTGAAGTTGCCCCAGATGGAGAGCAGGATGAAAATAACCGGGTCACGCTCGTCCTACTACACGACACAACAGAACTTCTTCCCTCAAACCTTGATACCCCTTTCAGAGCATGCGACCCGGAGTGTCGCATTTGTGTGGGGGGCATTTGTGTTGGGGAGCCTCGAGTGCAGCTCGAGGCAGGCCACAGACTTGGGCAGAAGGAGTTAGGAGTAGAGGTGCCAGGGGTCTGGCCGGAGTCTCAGGAGTACAGTAGCACATAGTTAACATGTTTGTGCTTAGTCAGAGCATCACTTCTTCGCATTGCTCCACCATTCTGCTAGGTGTGAGCGAGAGTCGGGCGTTGAGCTAGCCCTAAGACTCTGTCTTGTCCTTGAGCTGTGACCATTCCACCGTAATGTTGCAACTTTCAATGCGAAACGTGTAAAATCTTCTTCTTCATCTACCGTCACTTGCCTCCAGTGTGAAGGATGACTCCATTGGTCTTGTAGTCGTCTTTCTGCACTTGATGCATGTCTTCTTTGTCATCATAGGTCCAGTGCGATGCATGAAAACAACGTCCTTGTTCTCATCTTCGGCACTTGGCATCTGCTTGAGTCAATATCTTCATCATCCGTAGTTCATGCTCACATCACCAACACTTTTGGTGTGTGACATCGGGTTGCTCATCGTTGTGCTACAGGCTATTCTTTGCTGTGGTTGGTGGCTTGGGGTGCACTCACGACCATTCCTCCTGGTACGTTGGCAGCACCATTGCGACCACCTTCAATTATGCTCTAATCTTGTTCTATGGATCTTATTCTAGGATCAGCAACTCTTGTTTTGTGGAAAACCACCTTGCCATTGTGGAGAATGATGACAATGTCCTCATGTACCATCCCTGCTCAATATCCCCTATCTTCACTGCTTCATTATGTTGGTCACACCATCACAACCACTCTCCATTCTGATATAGCCTTGTTATATTGACCCTGATGCATGGTCTGTGACCCTTGGTTTACTGGAAATGGCCTTGTCTGAGTCATCATGGAGAACAACAGCTATGTCTTCACACACCCTTCCAGCCCAGCATCCCTTGCCTCCACCACTTCTTCTCATCCCTAATGCTTCAAAATTGATCTACATTCATTTCAGTACATCTATATCTCACTGTAGAAGAAGGGTAACAAGGGTAACTATCTGTAATGCAACTGTCACACGTAAATCCCCTCTCTCAGTCCTCAGGCAATGAAACATCTTCTTACTAGCAAAACTTTTGACGTGTTTCACGACAGTTAAGTTGGTTATCGGTTAAGGTTGGTTAGCAGTTAGGATTGATTAGCAGTTAGGGTTGGTTAGTGGGTTAGGTCAGGATCATCTCTGTCTAGTGTTTTAAGGTCTGGTTGCCAGACTGGTAAAAACCCAGGACCAAACCAGACTGCAACCAATCACAACTGAAACTGACAAAGACCAAACTGTCAGTCTTCATTGGTCTTGGTCTTGGTTGCCTAGATTTTAAACTTACAAAAGACTAATGAAGACCAGTTGAGACCAGTCTTTCAGGACTTATCATTGATACTAATACATCATTATTTACAAGATTATAGTACATTATTATTAGCAGCTGAATATGAGCAGGTGGATGGTAACTGCAAGAGTCTTGGTAGTTAATTATTAACAAAATGAAGAAAAAAAAACATGTCACCATGATATGGTGTGTGTGTAGAATTGTTGTTGTTGTCATGGTTGCATGTGGCATGCTTGTTGTGTGGTAGCTGTGAGAGGAGTTAGCTATTAATGAATCAAAGAAGACATGTGGGTGCATCAAATCATTGTTGTCATTGCAGCTGCACATGAAAATTATGGAGAGAGGAACCAGAAGTATGGCCATTGTTGTCATTGCTGCTGGTGTGTGGTGAGCATTTGAAAGCTTGAGTGTCATATTGTGGCAACACAGATGATTAGTAATCCATGGAGAAAACACCCAAAAAAATAACCAATATAGACTGGTCTTGGACTGGTCCAATGAAAACTGGTCCAAACTGGTCGCAACTGATCATGCAACTGATGACAACCAGTTTTCAACAGTTTGGTCCAGTCTTCATGATTTTGAGATTTTGAAAGACCAGTCTTGATCTTGGTCCTGCCAAAAAAAAGCAAAAAGACTAGACCAAACTGGACTTTAAATCACTATCTCTGTCTCCATCCCTGTTTCTGTCTTGGGGTTGCAGTTAGTTAATGAGTTAACAGATTAGGTCAGGATCATCTTTGGCCTACAGTAAAGGGGTATGTGTGTTGTCCATTATCCACCCTATCACAGTGTTGACCTTACATCTTTCTGTCAAAAGGTGTTGGCTACAATTGATGCATCCATTGTCACATATCAATGTTCACATTTTTTGCACGTTGACCATTCATCATAACTATTCTTACTTATATTCTAACCTTGCTCCATAGGTGTCGTGCAAGGATCAGCACTGCACAGGTATTCTGAAGCTTGATTCACTGGAACATCACTCTCAGTGGTAGGAAGTGGCAGATGAACAGAGGACACGACGAAAGATAACCCTTGCAATGAGAAACCCTGATGTGTTGATTCTGGGTGCATTTCTTGTCTGGGGGGCCCGAGGGCTCTGAATATCATTATCACACAACAACATCGGAATTTTGACCCACCAGGCTGCAACGAGCCTGCCAATCCATTGTTTCATCACTGCCACCTTCTGGAGATTACAACAAGATTACTGTAACATAGTTTTTTTCCAGTGATGACTCACACTTCCCTGGACAAGAAGCTAATGGTACATGATATCATGAATATTACAAGCTGATGATGCAAAAACTCCTCTGCAAATCACAAAAATCCCTTCAAGATCCAATGCTGAACCCATGAATGTGCTTCAACAACGACTCCCACAGGTTGCACCAGTGAGATGGTTTCGCTGACAAGCTGTGATTTCGCAGTACTGAAGCTAGCCATGCCACTTGCTTCCATATTAACTGTCTGAATCTCAGTGTGGGCCCAGGTTCCTTCATCGCTGCAAGCCATACTGTGGAAGAATTCAAGAAGCTTGATAGCAGGCTGGCAAACAAATGCATCAGGTATTGGTGTAAATGACTACCTGAAACACTGACAATATTGACCAGGTCCTCAGATGTTGCACCCTCCACCTTCTTCTCCAACAGAGCAAACCAATCCTTGAATGGTATGAACAGCAGTTCCTCACTCCCCATCGACTTCTGCATCAGAATAGCATCTTGAACAGACGACATGACATCAGCCCATGGAGCACCTCGAGGATTGACAATGTTGAGTGCTGGTGGTGGCATCTCCATCACGAAAGCGATGTCTAGTACAGAGCTTGTGACTTCTTCGGCTCACATGCAAGACATGATCTAGTATAAGTGTTTTCTAGTGACCATTCACGCTCTGGACAGAATGATAACGTACACCATTTGCATGTGGAAGTGCACCAAGAGTGATGCTAGACTTGACAATGATTGCTACCCAATCAGTCATTGTCCATGATCCATTTCGTCCTCCTACAATCTGGCCAATGCAAAGTAATGTTGCATGGAGGCCACTCTTTATGATGATCTGGTCAAATGAATGTCAACACATCTCCATATGTAGTGAATGGTAACACCCACCTGTTCACAAACATATTTACTCTCCCCATATCCATCCAACAGCAACAGATGGGTCAAGCTGAACTTCCTCTGGGAACAGCCCTTTCCCACGGTCCCAAGACTGTGCAGAACTGACAGATGATGTGAACATGAAGCGCAGCAAGTTCTTACAAGGTGAGTCTAGTCCAAAATCTACCAGGTTTCACGTTGCCATTATGTTAGGCTCGAACGATGCCAGGGACAAGTTGAAATTGAGGTACCATGCATTATGTATGATGACAGTGACGGAGCCTAAAATCTATGAGATGGTAAATACAATGGGTGACAACTGACAATGTGGATAATGAATCTCGCCTCATCATACAGAGCCAATGACAATCCTCACCTGTCTTGAGAAGTATCAGCTTCCACATAGACAAGCTTGCTCAAGCACAAAAGATCGATTGAAAGACCTCTATCAAGGAATGCCAATGATCTCTGTCACTCCTCAATTGATGTAGACGAAGAGGGCCGATTCAGCGCATACATCCTCTCCACCATTTGGTTCTCCAAGAGTCATGAAAGCAGGAAAGATCCAAGGCCTCCAGTTGATCTGGTGAGCAGAACAATAGCAGGGTGCATTTCACCATTGGTTACACCATTGATCGGTATGCCATCCATCATACCATTCAAGCCAAAGGCATACTTCTCGATCATGGCATTCATTGCTGTGATCTGTTGCTCCTTTGGGTCCAGAGTCTGTGATGCCCCACCACTAACAATGCTACTGATACGAGCGGCAAGTTGCTTGATGGTCAGGTTCTCAAAGACAATATTAAGTGAAAGGCAAGAAACTGTGCATTGAATATTTGGGTTTTGTGACTTTTGCATTGCATTGATTAGCTGATTTCGAAGATATGTGACACTCAGGCTGTAAAACGAGGTGAGAATGAAATGAGCATGTTGATTTTCATGATTTACCTGTTGAAGCCCTGGACAAACAAATCAGTGCTGGGATTGATGTTTTGACCCTGGTTCATTGCACATGTGTGCTCTGTTAACTATCCTTCTAAAATGTCAATTGTCCAAGTGGATGGTCCAAACCATTTGGTGATTGGAAGGTAGCTTCTACGGTGTGTACCTTTTCGCACAGTGACATTAGAATGTCAGGAGTGGTCAGTCACTCCAAATGTTGAGCACTTACAAGGCATCGATCTCTGACTCATAAGCTTTCACCGTCGCCTTCTTCTGCACAGTTCCCTTTGGGGTCCTCAGCATCGGTTTGTCATGGTGCATGATCAGAATTATTTCCTTGAATATCCGACTAAATGCCAGTGCAGTCTTGTTTGCTTCCTTGATCAGGTCTTCAAGAATCAGGGACATAAGTTAGCTAGTCGCAAGTCTCAATCGTCGACCCACCAAATAATAGACGCACCAAATCTTGTTCTTAAATTCTGCAATAGCTTTATCGTCCTGAATGTCCACAACATGCTCTGGTCACGGTTCAATCAAGATCCTGACCTGATTTCACTCCTGTCCAAACATCATAGTGCCCTTGAACAAAGGACTAGACCCAATAATGCCTTCCATGGGTGCAGGCATGGTCTTCTCTCCAGAGACAAGCATGATGATGTCATCTGTCCTCCTAACACTATCACATTCATGATCAATCTATTATGCTTCTGCTCCGTGACGATGAAGGCATGCACATTTTCCACATATCTTTGATAGGATGCTTCATGAATAGGTCTGAGGTTGCATACCCCTTGATGTCAGGAAGATTCTCAACAGCCATTTGATTGTTCTCAGTTGTCTGCCTCACAATCAACATCGACAGACCAAAAAAGAAATGTAGCACAGCGCACCAATACTTGGCATTCATATGTGCCATCCCCCTGTGATGCCCATCTAATTGTGATGTTATTGTCAGGACACATCCAGAGCCAATCACCGTCCTCGATGTCCTTCCTGTCGGGCAAGAGTAAGGGATTACTGAACTCTGTACCTCCATATCCCAATGCAATGGGCACACCAGCAGCACATAATGCATTCCCAACCTTTACTGGTAGAGGGCCACCTCCAAACAGCTGAGAAACATTCTGTCACATTCGGGAGTGTGGATTTGTGGAAAAGTATGTTACTTACAATGAGGTGCATCTTCTTTAGCTCTTCAACAGTGTCTTTTGACATCGCCCATTGCTCTAAAAATGTTGGGACAGTCACCAACAGGTTGCATTTAGTTCGCTGGAGGCTGTCCAGGATATTATCAAACAATGGAATCACAGGTGGGGTATGCGGATCGGTTGTGGAGCATGGTGGATAGATAGTGGCAGTAATGAGAGATGCGATAGGGATATGTAGTTGAGCTGCCAGCCCAAGAGCATGGAAAGGTGGGAGTAACATGCAACCTATGTGGCATGGTGCAGAGATATGGCAATAACATTCCCACCCAGCTGACCTCCCAGTCGTGTCAGTGATGATAGTGGGACAAAGTATTATAGACTTACATTGTGTCAGCAAGTGAATCTGGACTTTGTAGCTGTGCACTATTGGCTTGGGAAAGCCTGTACTACCTGAAGAGTGGAGATAGATTGTTGGCTTGTCTAAATCTTGGCATGACACAGGAGGATAGGGGTCAAAGGGGTCTGACTTGACTTCATTTCCAAGATTTGGGAATGCATATGGAAGCATTGGGAGTTCATCGAAGATGAGATCATGATCGGAAATCTCCTCCCAGATATCTTCCATCAGGCTTGGGTGTGCATGGTGTAAGGTAACAATCCATGAGCAATTGGTCTTCTTTGTCATGTCTGTGACAGCAGTAGCGGAATTTCTGCGTGACACCAAGAATGGCTGACAAACAGTAAGAAGCCACCATCTACAATAGTCCATCGGGTGGATATACTCACAACCAGACCTGTGATGGACATCCCAACTAGAGTAGCATGATAGAGAACTGTGTTGGTATTCGCAATGAGCATCACAACTTGCCCCACGTCGCCTTGGCGAGCAGGTTGGAGGACATGTGCTATTCTGTGTGCGGCATGACCAAACTTGAGGAATGTGACTTCCCTTGTACCATTTGGTGCTTTGTCATCGGCATAAATAAAGATAGGAAAGTCGGGTTCTTCTGCATGTGGAAGTTTATCAAATCAGAGAACAGTAGGGAACAGTCCAGAGGAGGGGTCTCCAGGAGAGATGAGATTGAAGACAACATGGTGGATACTGTAGTAGTTCCGGGGTCGCCTGTGCTTTAGGTTTGGTCAGACTGCTAGGAATCCTAGGAAGGCGTGGGAGCTGATGAACAAAGATAGATAATTGCTCAAGTGCTCATGATCATTTAAACTTATCTGTGTATGGTCGCACATAGATCCGTAAGGGATAGGTACATTGACTATTTTGTCCATGAGATATTGTTGCAAGATTAGGACCTGACTGATCTGCCAACGAGTCACTGAGTCCTAATGCCATCAACAAAACATATACAGTTAGAATCAAATGACAATAGTAAGAAAGAGATATGTACTTTGGGGCGACTTGGGGATTGATCATGGTGATCTGACTTGTGCAGGTGACACAGCATCCAACGATGATTGCATGGCAAAACTTTGTCAGACTGCACGATGAGAAGCCTGTTTTAGTTTAGCGAAGAATCCCCAAAGCTCCAGTTCTAGAACACTGTTCGTAAAGTAGGAATTGTGATGCGAAGAGTCGGAAGTGCTGTGTAAAAAGTTCTCACTGAAGCACACGATCATAACAGTAGCTCCAATCAGCCTGAGTCAGCAGATCAGTGCAGACTAGCAAGCCTTCTTGACATGTTTTCTCATGCATGGCCACAGATGTATGAAAAATTACAGTGGTTTGCAAATATAATGATGACAGCCACAACTCAAAGGATAACTTGCCTCATTGGAATGATCTTATTCATGGAGGAAGGATGGAGTTTAGCATACTACTATGTAGCTGAGGCCCACTTCCAATCAAATAATATGTATCGACATAGTCTATGATTATACTAACGCCTCAGCACCTATTCACCATCAGATCATAGCCTAGGGCTCTGTGTGGCCATCCTAATTTTGAATGTTACAAATTGCAAATACTACTACTAGTACTACTAGTATGTCATTCTGGAAGGGTCCTCCTCAGCAGGCCAGCTGAGTGACTCATCCGTGAATGTCCCCATCAGACATGTAGTACTAGTACTGCATACCATTTAGCCGTCCTTCCAAGTCAGACAACACATGAAAAGTTCAATGAATATACCAAGTCTAGTTGACTGTCATGCTCTCAATGATTCCCAAAGTCCAGCTTATACCCATAAATCATACAATCTAGTAATTCTTGATCATCGTCTTCGGTGTTTGCATGTCTACCTCGTAGGCTGCTTTGTCGACTCCAGATTCGGCTTGGGTGTATCATCCATGGGCCTCATGGGGTCTGATGGTTGTGTATTACTACTCATCCATTGAGGTGAGCTGGCTAGACATGAGGGGGCCGGTGGTGCTGCCATTGAAAGTAAAGGGCTTGTATGAGAAAGGGATCTAATCCCACTGCCAGTGATGAGGTGGATGCCAGTGGTCGTGCGATACAGGTAGAGGGTAGCTGAGGGGATGATGGGAAGGACCCTGGTAATGCGCTTGGTGTGACGGAACACTGAAACCGAGCGGGCAGCAATGTTGACAGTGCAGAATAGATGGGGGACTGGTGATCGTCCTCTGGACCAGCACTGAAGTTAGGGGATGTACTGATATGTGCCCATTATTTACTGTAACAAGAGCTCAATATCCACTGCTCTCTTATATGTACTAGATAGAGTATCGTTACAGATGTTACAAGGTATAAGTACCCCAAAAAGAATCCACAAACTTTACAACAAAAATTTACCAACGACCCGATGTAACAAGTAAAAGGGTTATCAGACACCTCAACTGAGGAGAGGACCAGGGGCCCACCAACCCAAGACTCATGGCGTCTGCAAACTCAACAGACCCAAAGCCTTCCTAACCAACTCTTCAAATTCCCTTGCTCCACCACTTCTCCCCAGTGCTTCCACAAACTGCTGTGCCTTTGCTAATAATGCATCCAACAAATCTGGCTCACCCTCCAGATGCTTCTTCAAATAGGCAACAGCTACAGCGGTCATCCATACTGTCTGATCAACGGCCAGCTCTTCTGCTTTACCCAACACCATGTCACCAACAATTTGATTGAGAGCGGGGGAGGGAGTGAACGAGCCATCAACATACTGGTGGAGAAAGAGGGCATAGGCTGTTTGTGGAACTGGTGCAGGTTTGTTTGCATGGGTTGCACCATGGGAAGCACCAGTGTTACCAATAGGAGGTCAGTTGGCAGTGTGGGCATTCTCATCTTGGATGAACTCAGGAGAAGGGGCACGTTCGATTGGATCTCGGAAATGGGGCTGTGGACTAGAAGAATGAGATGGTGACCAGTATGAGCTTCAGATGATCCCTTGAGAGAACTGAGTGTTGAAAACATGTCCACACTGTAGTGAGACGAAACACTCCATCCCCGCTGTTGACAATGGTCACCTCTGTGGTCCCTACTGAGACTGGATTCAGACCTCACATAGGCCCCTGGGACGTTGGAATGACGGTGTGACTGTGAGGAGGGGCTGGTGTTCATCAGTGGTTCTGGGGCACCGAAGAAGTTGAATACAGATGTGATGATTGAGGCTAAACCATCAAGGAGATTGTCAAAAAAGCTGGGATCTTCTCTGGATGGGTCCTGTGCATCACGATTTTCTTGTGGTAGTCTCGATCTGATCCACACTGGGGTGGCAATATCATATCAACCAGATCAACAAGATTGATTGCTGAGATGTACTATTACACTTATATATATATATCTATAAGATACTTGCACCTGGTGCTATCTCACATAGGGGGTCTATCCATATAAGGAAGGCATACCTGCCCAATTAGGAAGGTAGTCTTAAATGCAGGAACCTTTGCCCAAACAAAGAAGGAGTGCCTCAGGCATACCCTCGAATAGCTGCTGTTATTCATGGGTAATATTATTAGGAATCCATTGGAAACACCCCCAAGGCACTCCACAATTTTCCTGATATTATTTGACCATCTCCTCCTCCCCCCACCCTCTATCAGATATCAATTCACCCAGCATGTTTGGCAAGGCTATGAGGATGTGGATGGGGGTTTTCAAGGTCGTAGAATCCATTGGAAGCATTCCTGAAACCCTCCAGAATTTATTCAGACTAATATCCTGTAAATAATCTCCTCCTCCCTCCTATCACTTGTTCTTGCTCTATAATTTTTTTCTAACCACCAATTCCTTTCGTTTCTTTTGAAAGTTGTTTATATATATCCTAAAATAGGGCTCATGCACACCCCACTAACCTGTGATGCTTTGTGACATGCTGTGATGTGCTGTGACCTGGGCTAAGTTACCATTGTGTGAGAAATATAGGATGAAGCACTACTGCGGTGCTGAAAGTCATCGTAGTTGTTGCAGTCATCTTGTCATCATTGATGGGTGCCCACTCTTGTAGGTCCCTCACATTAATGTGCAGTCGTCTTCTCGTCATTGATGGATGCCCACCCTTGTGGGCCCCTCATGTTGTCACAGTCGTCTTGTCATTGTTGATGGGTGCCCACTCTTGTGGGCCCCTCACATTGTTGGAGTCGTCTTGTCGTTGTTGATGGGTGCCCACTCTTGTGGGCCCCTCATGTTGTCACAGTCGTCTTGTCATTGTTGATGGGTGCTCACTCTTGTGGGCCCCTCATGTTGTCGCAGTTGTCTTGTCGTCATTGATGGGTGCCCACTCTTGTGGGCCCCTCACATTGTCGCAGTTGTCTTGTCATCGTCGATGGGTGCCCACTCTTGTGGGCCCCTCATGTTGTTGCAGTTGTCTTGTCGTCATTGATGGGTGCCCACTCTTGTGGGCCCCTCACATTGTTGCAGTTGTCTTGTCATTGTGGGTTCCTCACATTGTCATCTTGTCATCATTGATGGGTGCCCACTCTTGTGAGCCCCTCACACATATACTGCTGACATTCAAGTTCCTGAGTGACTAGTAAGTATTAGATATTTAAGAATAATGACATAGGAAGCTGTACAAAAGAATGAGACCAATTAAAGTGTCGTATTAAGGTTATGATATGTTAGCCTTTTCGAGTTCATCAAGAATCGAGTTTGGGAGGACTTGATGGCCTCAGTATTTCTTGCTTGCCCATGCTGCTTGCCTTCCTGTCAATCCCATGCGATAAGTATCCATGAAGCGTCTTGCATGGCATGCATACCTAGCACATGTGATGTAAGTTGATGCCCAAAAGTGTACTTACAGATCAGGAGCTTACTTTCGCATGTGATCAAGTGTCACTGACTGCAGTGCATCAACCACATTCCTCTCCAAGTCCTCTTCCTTTGATGAAGCAGGGTACTGACAGTAGGTTTGCTTCATGTGTCCCCAACATTGTTCAATAAAATTCAGTTCACAGTGGAATTTTGGCAGGAATAGGACACGAACTCCCTCTGATGCACATGCCAGCTCAAGTGTCGACTTGACATTGACTAAGTCAGGTTTGTTGTACAGCATACACCAGCAGCAGCAATGCTTGACTGTTGGATCACATATGAAACCTGGACACTCTGCATGGACATGCGACATATCATGGTATCCACGTTCTTCGAGGATGATCGCCATGCCCTTGAATATTCCAGCACGAGGGTGACCATCGGGGAAGTAAAGGGACTGAGATGAGCCATCTTTTAATGTGCCATCACCCATCCGAACTTTCACCTTTGATGGTTTCCCATCCATCCCATAAACAATCTTCCCAGCTGTATCTTTTGCTGTCACCTCAATTCCCCAGTTCGTCCCCTCTTTTGATGGGTGTTTGGGCATTTTGTGAGCTGAAAGGATGTCATCTGGGTGCTTTAGGTGAGTTGTCGCATTGTCAAAGACCAAGACATGATCTTCATCAGGGAAATACTGTTTAACCAACTTGATAGCCTTCCAAGCTTGGGCAACAATGTCGTCATTGGTAAAGTATCCATCCTGCGACTTCCCTGCTTTGAAAAGCACCCTAGCTGACTCCTCTCCATCAGGGGAATGCAGCCACCCATGATCTGCCGAGATGAAGTTGGCAACCATCAAAGAAGCACCTTCACCTTTGGTGTAAGGTGTGGCAGTGGCATCTTTATGAACCCATCAAGCCATTTTGTGATCATTCACATAGAATGTGCTCTCGTCATGGAACCAGACACAAATTTTTCATGGAGGGAGGCTTGCACCATCTGCTGGGGAGTTGCTGTTATTGGTGCTTTCATCTACGTCCCAGGTATGCATGAATTCTTCCATTTCTGCCCACTGCTTGAGGAAGATGTTTTGATGATACCAGACGACATCGTCTCATTCATGACTGTCCACATACTGACCCTTGAAGTTGCGAGTCCACCAGTAGTCCATTCTATGCATCCAACGCTTTGCTGTCACCAAGGAAATGGTTTTCTTCATCCCAAACCATGTCCTGACATCTTCTTTATCTAGATAGTCGACAATATCCTGAGCGTGCACATACTTGCCAATACTCTGCAAGTGCTCGTGGATCTCATTGGTGATGTTAGGGTCCTCTAGGCAGGAAGAGTTCCAAATGCCATATGGGTTGGTAGGGGGGGTAATGCGGTCAAGGACAAATGATTTCATGATGCTACAAAGCTGTCTTGCCCACCAGGTAGGCTTCCCTTTCCCAGTTGCTGTCAATAGTGACGCTGACATCCAAGCATTATATCCAGGTGATAGGATGCTTGTATAGTGAGTCAGGAAGGTGTACATTGACTCAAAGTGCTCCCTCATCCATCCATCCAGCTCTGGGTCTCTATATCCTCGACCAGTGGCTCAGCATGGCTTTAGCATGACCTTTAGGTCATGCAAAGCCTTCCCTGTGCTCTCAATGCTTGGAGGCTTTCGGAGCTCCCAAGCAAATGCCCCATTGCTGACCAGCAAGGTGTGCTGTATCTCCATACTAGGCTCTGAGTTGTTGCCTTGGTGAGCACCAGTTTCCAGTGACTCGTCCATAACCAGTGGGTTCTCAGTGCTGGGCCTGAATAGTTCGTCATCTTCTTCACCAGCATTGTCATCTTCATCATCCAACCAGTGCAAAGGTTCTTCTGCCCCTTTTGCCCCATCAGCACTTCCAAGATCTTCAAAGTCTTCATCAGCTGTCGTCAGGAAGATGATGTCATTTGGAGCAGCCTGGGTAGGTGGTGGTTGCTCAAACTGAGAAGTAGTGCTCATCCCATCTAAAATTGATGCAGCTTGCAGCAAAAGGTCAGCATTGAATGAAGGTGAGCTTTGTGTTGGTGTTGTGTGGATCATGGGAGGCTAGTCAACCTGGGTAATGAGCCATGCACTGGCGAAGTCACGGTATGTAATTTCTTACTGGAGCAACGTTCTCTTTCAATTCTTTGGCCTGATAGGCCACTGACAGGCGAGTTCTCTGTGTTACACCAGAGGCATGTGCCCCAAGGTTCTTCAAGTTCTTCAGGGCATGCTTGGGCATTGTCTGAGCCTCCTCACTGTGTTTTCCGGCCTACTGCACTGTATTTTGCTTTACTGGTACATCCCTTTTGTGTCATGCTATGCAACTACTCCAACATGCCATAATAGCATTGATGTGGTCAAACTGTCTTAATACCACTTGCACATCTTGTTTTATTGACAATTGAGCCACACAGAGTTGTAGATACTTAAAAAACAAAGAACTCTGTGCAATTTCTTTTTGATAAAACAAAGATTTGCAACTGTCATTAGCTCTCAATGATAAAGTCACATCAGAATCACACCGGGTCACGTTAGATTGGTGGTGTGTGCATGAGCCCTACCTTACAAACATATCTAGGATGTTTTCCAACCCCAATTATGGTTTTGACTTTTAGTTTTTAACTCCCATTTCAGTATATAGTGACTGAAGTGAAGGAGGCAGTCAGTCAGCTTATTCCCTTCTACTTAGAAGTGTGACAGCTTGGCATTATCTATTCTAATTACAGTGCTGGGGTGGGAGTTACAGGTGAAAACTACATAGATTTCATGAGATCATCACAATACATTATAGAAGGCTCATCTCCATTCATTACCAGGCCTTCACCGCCTCGCAGCCTGTAAACAAACCAGGCAACCATGAAAATAAAAATGGCAAACCAATCAACAGTAAAACAAGGGCCCATGCAATCAATACAATGCCCATAGCAGTGCCTTCTGTCACAGTTAAGATTAGGATGGACAATGCAATCCCCATGGTAAGCATACTGAAAAAACAGTCATTCTATCACCTGCCAACTGGTGGAACAAGAAGAGAGATAGTGGGAGTGCGCAACCACCTGGTAGTGACTTCAGCATTCCCATGCTTGTCTAATCAGCCAATGTGGTGGAATCAGTGACACAGTAAGACTACGCTCGAGCACAATGGGAATACATCAAGGTAGAACAAAGACTTCACGTATCGCACAGTATCACCGGGGATAATATTGATGAACCTTTACTCTCACTGAAGGAAACTTGGCCATCCCGCTCCCTCGCTGAGATTAACACGAAATAGTTATCAGTCAGTAATCCATCTTCACAAATAACATGTCCTTGCTTGATTCCTCCAGTGAAATCTCATTATTTTATCTACTGATGAATCCGAAAAAGATTTGAGGAAGTTTGAGCACGAAATGATGGAGACATTAAAAGTGCGTTGTGGACGCGTTGAGATCAGCCACAGACACGACTCCCTGACCCACATTGCAGTCCGGTGGGAGGGCCAGGCGCCACCTTCAGGCAGTAATCCACTCACATTGGCGCTGCTTCCACTTGGGTTTTCTGTCGAAGGCTCTTGGACCTGTCAGTCATACTATACAAAGAAATAACTTGTTACTGACTCACATGGTTTTGGAATTTGCAGGGTCTGCCACTGTTCAGTCGACATGCCACAGGTAACAAAGTGCCACTCACCCGCACTGCAAGCACAGTTCCAGCTTGTACAAGTGGCACGATGGGGGACACAGAAGCTTGACAGTATTCGCGGCAGCGCTAACTTGGGCTCGAATGAGAATGCCTTCAGCTGCTCTCAGAAACAAGACTTGAGAAACGCACCAGCACTCAGTACATGCTCACAGCAGGCAGGAGTGCTTCGTGTAGCCCTCAGTGAGGTGCAGAATGAACTGCACAGCACAAAACTCCTTCTAGCTGAATGCCTCGATGAAGCTAAGAGGCAGGCATCTGAGTTCTCTCTGCAGGCTGCGACTCTAGCAGAAACACAGGAAGCCCTACAATGTACCAAAGAAGACCTTCAAGCCATGCATGTAACCCTGAATGCCACCTATGATCAACTTACAGCCACTGCAGCCGCATCCCAGCATTGGCACTCCCTTCTTCATTTGGAGCGCCGTAAATGCAAGCCGTGGCAGCGCAAAGCCACGGGACTTCGCGAACGGGTCAAGGAGCTCAAAATGGTCCTCATCCCACATCTCCGGGATGGTTTTGATGCAAGGATGAGGGTTCTCCAGTACAGAATTGACGACCTGGAGAAAGGAGCAGCTGGGAGAGAAGAGACAGTTAGAAAACTTCAAGAGAACGTTCAGACGTGTCGCAGACAGATGAGGAAGCATCAGATGAAGGCTCTGTGTACTTCTCGTCGGTTAGCTCAAACTATTGCCAGGCATCGAAGTGCCAAATGCGCCCTCTCGGCAATCTCGTGTCATACCTTGGATCGCAAGAATGGAGCATATTCGTCACAGTTTCATGCAATCGCACGATCTCTTGTACTGGTCGGGTGTGCACGTGTGTCTGTCGGATCAGTTCTGAAGTTGGTTGGGGCCGCTTTCGGAGTGACTGTCCCGAAGTGCATGAATTGGAGGACAGTTGGTCAGGTTATGCTAGAAGGAGGATTAGCTTCACAAATACAAGTCACTCATGAGATTGCGACGACAGATGGTGAGACAACTTGAACTTAGTACCTTGACATTGTGCGGTTGACAATGAGATCTGCCTTGCTGTAGCTGTTACTCTCAGCAGCGACAGTACATCACATCGTCACGTTGACTTCACCTCCCGCCATGTGGCCTTGAAAAGCCCTGATGGACAAGGACATGTTGTACGACTCCTTGGCGTGGACTCTTCCATCGATCATAAAGCGAGCACTCAAGTCAGAGAGTGGAAAGACAAAGTCAATGCCCTTGCCAACCTCTACAACGAATCACCATTTTCACAATGACACAAGACACAGCTCTCCTCTCTCAATTTCATGGAAAAGTTGAAGGGTGTTAATGGAGACCATTCTTCAGATCAGCTGAAAAGTTTTGATGGCCTCACCGACTGGAAGCTCAACAACATGTACATACGACTGGGTACACAAGCCGCTTCGCAAGCTGTGCAGCAAACTGGCCATGCAAGTCCAGTTCCCGCACTCAAGTTCCCATCCACACTTCCCCATGACTCAGACTCTAGTGACCCTGGTGTAATCCAGATGTTCGGCATGCAGGCTTTTGAAGCACTTCCCAAAGATGAGCAGCGTTGTCTACCACTCATTGTATGAGCTGGGTGTGCTATGCATAAGGAGCTAAATACAGTGAAAGGGTGAGATGCGGAGATGGCTGCCTGTTGGGAGGCTAATGGTCTTGAGCATCCCCTTTTACTGGCAAACAGGGACAATGCTGCAATGCTGAGGGAAAGGTCTGGTGGTGGTCCAGGGGAGGTCCCTGTCACAGCGGCAGAAATTTGTGCAGTTGAAGTTAGTGGACATGGTGGAGTTAAAGCAGCAAGCCTCACTGGTGCTATTTTCAACCATAAGGACGACAAGAAGGGTGTCCACGACATGCACTGCCAGTACTTCGAATCCATCAAAGGACATGGACGCTCTGTGACTTTCCCCAATACCAGTAACATTCACTATCAATCATACTGTGATGCAGCAGAAGAACTCTTGACGTATCTCGATGAGTACATTAAGTTACTCCTTCAAATACGCTACAAGAAGGAAAAACGAAACTTCAGCCATATGGAGGAGAACCTATTCAATGCTCTTCATGACGCTCTGACTCTTACCGAACTTGCTGTTCTCGTTTGGTATGCTGCCACAATTGGACACCCCTATATGTACTATGTACGAGGGGAGGGCACCAAGGAAACCAGTATTTTGGATCTGGGTCCTCTCCACGACCGATTAAAAGTTCATATCCAAAATATTGTTGACAATCCAGACCTTCTATTGGCCGAAGACACCTATTCCCGTATGGCAACTCTTGATGGCTCAGATTGGCACATTCCCACTGCTGTGGTGGCTGTGCAGCAGCTTGCAAAGGATGGTCAGTTACCTCATTTGTGTACTGGACTCATTGCATTCTTCCATGGTGCACTCACAGTGTGGAATTGTCTCACTCCTGAGTTTGAGTCTGGGTCAGCCTGTGCTACAATGACTGCCACTGAACGTGCTGATGCATGGATGCCAACAACCAATGACTGGAATGAGGGAGCGCTTGGAGCCTATCGTGTTCGTGCACACCAAAAGCCGACACTCACCCTACACCAGTACAATGCAGAAGCTCTTTACCGACACAACAATACAGATGCATTTGTATCTTCATCCTGCACTTCTATGGAGCATCAGTGGCTTATGGCAAAGGCATGTGAGGTTGATTCCAGCGGGTTAGAGGCAGAACGAAGGAAGTTATTGAAGGAAAATATGGAATGCATTGCTGATGAAAGGCAGCAGAAGGAGGCTGAGAGGGAGGCTGTGCTGGCAAAAGAGAAGACCCGTATCGATGCGATTTCACTCATCTTGGACAACAACTCATTGGATCGCCTCACACGAGTTCAGCTAGATGATCAACTTGCCATCCATCGATGCCAGGATTCATCAATCAAGGTGAAGAGTCATTACAAGAACAAACAAGAGAAACTTGCCGCTGTAAAAGCTGCTGTTCTCATTGTTCTACACTCACACAGCAGTGACCAATCTGTCAGTGTTGTCACACCACCCAACGATGTGATGTCTAGTGCCCCATTCAGGTCTTGTGCTGTTGAACCTGATCTTGATTTGGTCTCTAGGCAGCCTGAGGATGACATCAAGGATGAGTATTAGTGTTACTAGTATTAAATGATTATGTCTTCATTCCACTTTGCTCTTTTTGTCTTCTATTATATTCTCGCACTTTGATTGCACTTTTATCACATTTTAATACTTATTGCGCTTTGCAATAATAATGACCAATCTCAAAAAAAAGAATGAGTGTCAACACATCGTATGTAAGCAACCCTGATGTGGTCGTCACATGTCACATCTGAGCAAGATGACCACAGCCGTCAGGCCTGTCAGGCTTCAGCGCCCAGCTTGGCACTCAGTACTCAGTGCTGTGCGTCACTTGACAGACTCATTTTCCTAATTACTAGCACTACTATTCAGATCATGTTGGGGTCAAAAAAAATATTATATTCATGTAGTTACAAGTTACAACGAAAGCTATCAGGATGGGAATGACGAGGCATTGAAGGTGAACGGTTTGCTTTTGAGGTGATGGATACGTTTTTGAGGTGATGGGGCTGTTTTTGAGGTGACAAGGCCGTTTTTGAGGCTGTTTCTGAGGTGGTGGATTCAATTTTGAGGCGACGGGACCATTTTTGAGGCGATGGGGCCAATACTGAGGTGGTAGAGTTATTTTTGAGGTGACGGATTCGATTTTGAGGTGACAGGGCCATTACTGAGGTGGTGGGATGGTCTTTGAGGTGACGGGGCTGTCTTTGAGGCAATGGGGCCGCTACTGAGTCATTTTGAGGTGATGGGTCCAATTTTGAGTCAACGGGGCCATTACTGAAGTGGTGGGGTGCTTTTTGAGGTGGCGGGTCTCTTTCTGATGTGGTGGGTTGGTTTCTGAGGTGATGGGACCCGTTCCTGAGGTGATGGATCCATTGTTGACTGTGTTACTAGTGGTTACAGGACTTTTTCAAGGTGATGGGATCCATTTTTGAGGCGATGGGACTGTTTTGAGGTGGTGGGGTGGTTTCGTGAGGCGATGGGGCCATGACTGAGGTGGTGGGGACCTCGTCTGTGATTGTGTTCGAGGCCACAGAAACGTCTGCAGAAGATAAATGTTGAAGTTATGTACTATACAGTTGAACATTGAATGTCGTGGCTCAGCGCTCAGATGTGACGTGTGACTATCCAGGTTGCTTACATACTATGACACTCTTCCTTCTTTTTTTTTTTTTTGAGATTGGTCATTATTATTGCAAAGTGCAATAATGGCTATGAAACTGGGACATTCACAGGAATTTATCCCCTATATTAAGGACTGTGTTGCAGCCGGGTTCTGATTTTGCTGATGGGAAACTTACATAATCATCACGCCGTCTTTGCAGGACTTGCCCACTCCCAGAGATAGCCACTTACCCCCACAGAAGAAAAGCATATGGAAGACTGAGCATAATTGCCAAGGGCTCTATTCTGAAAATTGAATTTGTACTGCTCCCCATATACTTGGCCTAGAGAATGTAGAAAAGCCATTCACTGTAGGTTACAAAATACCGCACGACATACACACCCCAGCCTCGACTGAGTCGAATTGAAGCCCCCTGATCCGCCCCAGTAAAAATACTGATGCCGCCAGTGCACCCAGTGCTGACATGGTGGACACGTATATCGCAGTTGAGACGGGTTTGGTGATGCCATTGGGTACTGCAAGAAAGCTGATGTCCACTGCTATCATGACTGTCGACTTTCTGGAGATCAGCTGAGATGACACATCTACAGAAAAAAATGTACATAGACAGAGAAGGAATTCCATTCATCTTTAAGGTTGTTGATAAACCCGGCCCACTGAGATGCATTGATAAGGCGATCAACATATATCCCTCGCAGAACTACCAGGTGTCTGCTGGGTGCACGGAGCAGGAGCCAATCGATTGTCATGAATAGAAACGACACTGGTCTTTTGGAGGCACCATGAATGGATCGATCGGCATCAAGTCGAGCATATGGAAGACCGCTGAAGTTAACGAACTTCGAATGGGCTGTTGATCCCAATAGTCCAAATGACAGTTAACGAATGTCCTGAAAAGGATGGGGATGACCTAAGACCTACCAAACAGGCACATCATTCGAGCTTGGTGAAGTTAGGATTCAGCTGGTAGAGACCATTGCAATCACATACCAACAACACTCATAGAATGATCATAATTGCCAGGACTGTCTGCAAAATCTATAAAGGGAATTTATCCGAGGAAAATAAAACTTATCATTGATGTTACCAACCTTGTATCTTACACACAACGTCCAACATCTTATCCAGGTCGGTGCGAGTGAAAGGAACAATCAACGTCTCTGAGAGTACTGCGTCTGTGAGGTGTGGCAACCTCTTTGAGAATTGTCTTCTGTGACATCGACACTGACTGAATTCTGTCACGTACCTGTGTTTGTGTGGATTAAAATCTCATGCAGTTCATGTATATATTCTGCTTTCAAGTGGACACTATTGATGTAACGCTCACAATGCAGCCTAATTCACTGTCAGTAGTTACTTCACAGAGGTTAGTACCTACGTACCAATACTGTGCTTTGATAGTGTGTCCTATAAGACTGAGATAAGAACCACACACTTGGAAGACAGAGTCGACACCAATGGATGTGATGTCCTTTGCATGCACTGTGCAATCCTCCACACAGGTCTGAGCCCACCCAATTTTCAGGATGGTCATGAACCCAGAAAATCAGCCTTTCAGCGTGGTCCACAAAGTAGTAATGACATAGTTGTGACCCACTACTTGTGGGAGATAGCTCGAGGACGAGGGACACACGGTCATCGCTCTCTAGCATTGGTTGACCTAGAGAAATTTGATGTTTTGCCGCAAGGGAAAGTAATGAGGCTACATGTGCTTCAACATTCTCAATGTTCTGCGGTTGTTCAAGATCGGTGTCAGTAAGGATATCCTACACCGGACATGTCAGCGAGATTGTCACAACAAGACTCTCGAAATGCTTCACCAAGTCACGCTTCCTTTGGTGGAAATAAAGAGCACCGCTGGGGTGTACGACATGATCCCATCCTGATACTTTAGGTCTGATTGCCAGGCTCATGAGTCAAGAAGGAGCTGAAAAGTCTAACGATAGTTACCCATGAAGCAGATCAGTGAGCTTCCCTGCACGGAGCCTGAGGCTGTCTTGGTTCCTTGGTCTGGCGGGGGTGTATGAGCACATAAACGAGTGAGGGGTTGGGTGTAACTTACACCTTAGGTCTATGTTCCGTCATCCTCTGCATCTTTTCCGGTATCGTAGGTTCACATTGAATGGAACAGGACCCCGTCAATGTGGATGACAATGTGTTGGAAGAAGTGACGCCATTGAGTGTCGACAACCTACTGGAACCTGCAGGTGGGGTTCACCACAGCATTGGGACGGCGCATGTCAGTATCAAGGGAGAGGCACAATGGAAGCCGAGGTGCTCACTGCTTGGGGGGGATCTTGGGTTGGTGTAGGAGGTTAGAGAAGAGCGGGAGGAAGTGTAGGAAGGCAACATGAGAGCAATAGTAAGAGAAGAACTCTGATGTTGCCGATGATGATGACCATGCAAGTAACGAAAGCACCGTTCGTTTCACAACAGCAGAGAGAGCCAGAAACTGTAAAATGCTGTCAATGGTGCCAAGAAGTATCATGAGGTCCGGAATGTATGGTGGGGGTTCAGAGGATAGAAGGCATGGCAACTGTGCACCTCCCACCAGCGATGGGCTCAGTCGTTTTTGTCATCCACCTCACCGATGGGCCCAGCCGTTGCACCTTCCATCATCCTTCGGCCCAGCCATCCATATCATCCACCTCGCTGATGGGCCCAGCCGTGGCACCTCTGATCATCCATGGGCCCAGCCGTCCATTTTGCCAACCTCACCAGGCCCAGCCGTCCATTCCACAATCACTGTCTAGGCCCGCTGGTCTATTTTATCTATGCTAATCACACAATTTGCCTACTACCGAATACTCGCTGGGCCCAGTCATCTCCAACATACTCCTGCCATACCACTGGGCCCACCCGTCCAACATGGTGGCTCCTTGGAGCTGGGCCCAGCCTCGGCTGGCTGTCTACTATGGTGGCAGGACACTGCAGTATGTGACTAGATCCTCAAGGATGCTACATTGTACTTCTCATGCTCCACACCAAACCTAGCAACAGTTATCCCTGCGATGGACTACATCAATGAACATCTTACTACACTCGCACTCAATACCAAGTATACCATTGCCATCTGTTCGGCAGTGGGATTGGCTCGGAAGACTTTGAACCGGTACTATAGTCTCACAGATTCTTTGGAGGTCTACAGGATTGCAATGGAGGCCTGTGCAGGGCTGGCCAGCCCCATTTGGTTTTGCTGATGGATGACGATACTAGTATGGCATCAGCAAAACCCTAAGGTAAGATACAGGCCTGTACAGTACTGCACAGCAGGTCACAGCAGGTCACAGTCTCACAGCTAAGTCCCCCCCTGCACAGTGATGTGACAGCATTCCCACAGTTTCCCCACAGCAGCTCACAGCGGCTCACAGCTCCACAGCGGCTGACAGCATCATGGCACCTGTACAGCACTGCACAGTGCTGTACAGTACTCGACAGGCTTAATATTTCCTAATTACTAGTTCTGGTTCTACTGGTTATACCATGTGAGGTCTAACATTTACTATATTCATGTATCTAGCTACAACAAAAATTATATAATATCTAAAACGATGGGTGAATGAAGTATGATTTTGAGGCGATGCGACTGATTTTAAGGTGGCGGGCTGGTCCTGAGGTGACGGGGCTGATTTGGAGGCGACGGAGCTGACTTTAATGCAAGGGGGCTGATCCTGAGGCGACGGGGCTAATCCTGAGGCGATGGGGCTGATTTGGAGGCGACGGAGCTGACTTTAACACAAGGGGGCTGACCCTGAGGTGACGGGGCTAATCCTGAGGCGACGGGGCTCTTGTTGAGGTGATGGGACTGTTTTTGAGGTGACGGAGCTGACCTTAATGCAACGGGGCTCATCCTGAGGTGACGGGGCTGGTTTTGAGGCAATGGGGCTGATTTTGAGGTGATGGGGCTGATTTTGAGGTGACGGGGCTGATTTTGAGGTGACGGGGCTGACTTTAACATGACGGGGCTGATCCTGAGGCGATGGGGCTGATTTTGAGGCGATGGGGCTGATTTTGAGGCGATGGAGCTGACTTTAATGCAAGAGGGCTGATCCTGAGGCGATGGGGCTGTTGTTGAGGTGACGGGACTGTTTTTGAGGCGATGGGGCTGACCTTACCATGACGGGGCTCATCCTGAGGTGATGGGGCTGGTTTTGAGGTGACGGGAGTGATTTCGAGGCGATGGGGCTGACTTTGAGGTGATGGGGCTGACTTTGAGGCGACGGGGCTGATCCTGAGGCAATGGGGCTGATATTGAGGTGACAGGAGTGATTTTGAGGCGATGGGAGTGATTTTGAGGCGATGGGAGTGATTTTGAGGCGATGGGGCTGACTTTGAGACGATGGGACTGACTTTGAGATGACAGGGCTGATTTTGAGGCAACGGGAGTGATTTTGCAGTGATGGGGCTGACTTTAAGGCGAAGGGGCTGATCCTGAGGTGACGAGGCTGATTTTGAGGTGATGGGACTGATTTTGTGGTAACAGCGGGCTGACTTTGAGGCAGCCGGGCTGATCCTGAGGTGATGGGGCTGATTTTGAGGTGATGGGAGTGATTTTGAGGCGATAGGACTGATTTTGAGGTGATGGGGCTGACTTTGAGGTGACGGGACTGATTTTGAGGTGACAGGACCGACTTTGAGGTGATGGGGCTGACTTTGAGGTGATGGGGCTGATCCTGAGGCGATGGGACTGACTTTGAGGCGATGAGACTGACTTTGAGGTGATGGGAGTGATTTTAAGGTGACAGGGCTGACTTTGAGGTGATGGGATTGTTTTTGAGGCGACTGGGGTGTTTTTGAGGTGTCGGGTATGTTTTTGTGAGGCGATGGGGCTGATTTTGAGGTGACGAGCAGGTCCGTGCTTGAGGTGGCGGGTGTTGACATCGTGAGGTGAAGGGTAAGCAGTGTTGAAGTTGAATGATCACGCATGACGTGACCTAAACGACTGAAAATTTTGACAAGTCCACGCCATTAGGATAATTATGCTACACTTTTATTACTAATACAGTTGCGGACACGCAAACCCAACCAAGTTTGTAACAAAAGAATGAGAGTTTTTTAGCACAAACTGAGAGTGGATTTGGACTCGGACAGTGAAAAGGAGGCTAAAAACAGTGGTCCGAAGTTTTTCCCATGACATTTTCCATGCGCCAAAATTTTGGCTGATTTTCAAAACATTGTGTACCCCTTTTGGGCACTGTTGTATTACATGATCATGCCAGTACAGCCGCTTGCGTTGAGAAACTGACCTGTCACAGTGTTGTTTCTGCTTGCATACTGCCCACTCTGCTGCCTTCCCACTCAATCCTAGATGATAAGCACTCATGAATCTGAAGGATCTATTGATGAAACGACAAAGAACCTCAACAGGACATGAGTCCAATATCTCGGCTGCAGCTTGCTTGGCTGCTGCAAAGTTAGGCTTCAATACTTTACAATATCAGTACTTGCACGAGCCAATCCAGCCAAAAATTTGCATACCATTTCGATAGGATTGAGCTCACAATGAAACTTGAGCAGGAAAATGCATAGATGCCCAGCTTTGTTATGTAATAAACTTCTCCAGCATGGAAACCTGATTAACGAAGCAGCCTGTGCTCTCGAATGGACAAACAGGTGCTCAGTCAGTTTCACTGTAGACCTATTTTACATACATATACATACTATATACATGTAATAGAACCCATCTGACCGCTTCAATGAGTGCCTGAAAGGCTCTACAGGGGTGCAGACAATTTAGAGTGAAAAACATAAAAGTGGTGCGATGTTTTGATATTCTGGACACATGTACTACCAAATTGTATCCCCAGAGAGGTACTATATGTAGGTATAACATATAAGAAGCCCAGGGCATGGGGATGGCTCCTTACCTGTATGCACTCACATCTCCTCCTGCCACCTTTTGATCTTAGGGGCCTGTAGGGATGGACTTGGGGTCAGGGCAGTGACACAAGGTCATGTAACACATATAATATGAAATCCTGAGATAGAGAGCATAGTACCCTACCCTCAGAATGAGTAGCTGCTAATATAATTCGCATTTTTCACCAATAGGGGTACCACAATTCCCCTGTGTGGAATTACTGAAATGTAAGTAGATGGATCTCTAGGTACTAGGTCTAGGTACCTCCTAATAACATCTAGAGGCAATAGAGTGAGGTTTGAGTGCAGCAAAGACGAAACAGACATATGAAAAGGCGTGGGAAAATGCCCAAAAATTGCGGAGACTTTAGAAAACATAACAAAAACACATTCCCACACTCTATTTCTTATCTAAAATGCTTAGAGCTCACTCAATTATTTATGGATGCTTCTGGGAGTGTTGGCCCATGACTATATAGATGTCAGAGACATGCTCCAACTTTCTGATCTAAATAATATAAAGATGTGGCCATGTAGGGACCTTATCAGTGACTCAACAGAGATTGGGTGATCAGCTGATTGGGTAATGGCAGGGGGAAGAGAAGCAGCAAGAAGCATCAAGAAGCAGGTGTCCTAGCATTCTCTGAGCTTATGCATAATTATGCATAATCTCCTCACAGTGAGCAGCATCCTGAATTATGGAAAACCACCTATCTACAGTAGCCACAGCATTATTCATAATTCTGACAGGGTAGCCTGAAAATGCGAAATTGAATAATTCTCCCATACAGAACATTTCAATTCATGAGTTGAGTCTATGTAACAATACAACCAATTTCGCATTTTTGACAATTAACACCACTAAATGACAGCATTGACAACATAGAATCACATATATTGAAGAAGGATGACCATATGAACCATTCCCAGACCTCCCATGCTGCTGCACAGTGAACAGTTGTGTGTTTTTGTTATGTTTTCTAAAGTCTCCGCAATTTTTGGGCATTTTCCCACGCCTTTTCATATGTCTGTTTCGTCTTTGCTGCACTCAAACCTCACTCTATTGCCTCTAGATGTTATTAGGAGGTACCTAGACCTAGTACCTAGAGATCCATCTACTTACATTTCAGTAATTCCACACAGGGGAATTGTGGTACCCCTATTGGTGAAAAATGCGAATTATATTAGCAGCTACTCATTCTGAGGGTAGGGTACTATGCTCTCTATCTCAGGATTTCATATTATATGTGTTACATGACCTTGTGTCACTGCCCTGACCCCAAGTCCATCCCTACAGGCCCCTAAGATCAAAAGGTGGCAGGAGGAGATGTGAGTGCATACAGGTAAGGAGCCATCCCCATGCCCTGGGCTTCTTATATGTTATACCTACATATAGTACCTCTCTGGGGATACAATTTGGTAGTACATGTGTCCAGAATATCAAAACATCGCACCACTTTTATGTTTTTCACTCTAAATTGTCTGCACCCCTGTAGAGCCTTTCAGGCACTCATTGAAGCGGTCAGATGGGTTCTATTACATGTATATAGCATGTGTATGTATGTACAATAGGTCTACAGTGAGGGGATGGCCCCTGGTGAAGCAGGGAATGCACATGGGAGGGGCACAGAAGTTGAGATATTGACATATCCTAAAGTAGACATGTTTTGGGAGTAGTGGCTGATTCTTTGGACTTCTGACCGCGTTTGGACACTTCTAACCGCTTTTAGATCACTTACATAATCACAAAATAGCGGAGCAGTGTTGCAACAGGGGGCATCAAGGTATTGCAATATTTTAGTTGTAATATTGCATCAAGTGTTGCAATATATGTAATTATAGTTTGCAATACATATCTCCAAGTTTGACAAGTGTTGCAATATAATAATTTACAGTGAATTGTGCAATATTAGCACCACTATAACTATAGTGTTTGGTTGCAACACTCTAACGGTATGGCCTGACATAAGCGTGCCCGCTATAACTTGTTGCTCGGGGCTTTGTACTCTTCTCTTTGTGGTAACAACTCCAGTCATTGGCTTTCACTCGGGAATCTCTCATTCAACTTGGTCCGCGTCCTCGCACGTCATTCCGCCAATACTCCCGCGTCCTTGCCCATAACAATTTACTGTAACAAGTTTAAGAGTCTATAAAAGGTCTGTATAGCTCTGTAGAATACTCAGTGTACTGGTAAGTCACTGTATTGGTAAGTAAGTACCTGTAGAATACTACAGGACTGTAAGTAAAGGTGTACCTGTACTAGGAAGATACTCACCTCAGTGTACTGGTAAGTCACTGAGGTGTAATGCTATGAGACGCGTGTCTAACTGGACACGTGATTAGGTAAGCTAGGTAAACGCCTACATACCGATTGTATTCCAACAACAAGAGCTCACTATCCAATGCTCTCTTATATGTACAGTTGAATTGCTCATAATGTATTGAGTATTTGGCAGGTTCCCAGGCTATGCATTATGAGCAATTCAACTGTACTAGATAGAGTCTCGTTACAGACATTACAAGGTATAAGTACCCCAAAAAGAATCCGCAAACTTTACACCAAAAAATTACCAACGACCCGATGTAACGAGTCAAAGGGTTATCAGACAGCTCAACTGAGGAGAGAACCGGGGGCCCACCCACCCAAGGCTCATGGCGTCTGCGAGCTCAACAGACCAAAGGCCTTCCTAACCAACTCTTCAAATTCCCTCGCTCCGCCACTTTTCCCCAGCGCTTCCGCAAACTGCTGCGCCTTCGCCAATAACGCATCGAATAAATCAGGCTCGCCCTCCAGATGCTTCTTCAAATAGGCAACAGCCACAGCTGTCGCCCATACTGTCTTGTCAACGCCCAGCTCTTCTGCTTTACCCAACATCTCGTCACCGACGATTTGATTGAGAGCGGGTGAGGGAGTAAACGAGCCATCCACACGCTGGAGGAGAAAGAGGTCATAGGCCGTTTGCGGAACTGGCGCAGGTTTGTTCAGGTGGGTTGCACCCTGGGAAGCGCCAGTGTTACCAGCGGGAGGCGGATTGGCAGCGCGGGCGTTCTCGTCTTGGATGAATTCAGGAGAAGGGACACGTTCGATTGGATCTCGGAAACGGGGTCGTGGACTTGGAGAGCGAGATGGTGACCAGTACGAGCTTTCAGATGAACCCTCGAGAGAACTGAGTGTCGAAAACGTGTCTGCACTGTAGCGAGACGAAACACTCCGCCCCCGTCGCTGATGATGGTCACGTCTACGGTCCCTACTGAGACTGGACTCGGACCTCACATAGGCCCCTGGGACGATCGATTGATGGTGTGACTGTGAGGACGGACTGGCGTTCGTCGGTGGTACCGGGGCACCGAAGAAGTTAAACACAGATTTGACGATCAAGGCTAAATCGTCGAGGACACTGTCAAAGAAGGTGGGTCCTCCTCTGGGTGGGTCCTGCGGATCACGATTTTCTTGTGGCAGTCTCGATCTGATCCAGGCTCGACTCCTGCGGTCACGACCTCTCCCTCTTGCCAGCTCATCTCCTTTCTCGATGGCAACGAATGAAGTATACCTGCTCACGAGTTGATACTCCAACCCCAGCTTGATAATCCCCGCTTTCCTTAGCTCGTCTTCCGAGAACAACAGAGCCCCGCCAGGAGCCGCCGTCGGGGTAGGTCCTCTCCCCTCATCAAGTTCCGTAATAAGCCCCCGTGCGGCAAGAGAATGTATGAGGGGCACCACCGAATCGTCATCTGTGCTTTTGAACGGTTTCGTCTCCATCACATCGACATTGAACTCTAGCGGCTCATTGACTCCTTCCAGCTTCGTGATCAGCCTGACCGAAGTGGGGATACTCCTGAACGTCGTGATCGCGAAGACAGTGAAGCGTATCCCAGAGAATATCTTCGTCAAAGTGTGTGGGGCCTGTTGGATAGGAGGCGGAGGTGCGAGGTCAGGAGTGGGAGCAGGAGGCGTTGGCGTAAACCCCGGGGTGAAGCTGACTTGGGGACTGGATGGGCTGGAAAGGTTATTTCCCCAAACAATGTCGATCCGTTCTATATTCTTGGAACGCCCAGCGTTGAGAAGCCGAGCACACTTTCCCGTGATATTTTCTGCCGAAAGCGCCAATAGATACTCTCCATTCCCCATGCGGGCGAGACTCGAGCATATATCGGACGACACTTGAGTGCCTATTCCAAGAACAAATAATCGTAGGGGTGCTTGCGGCGGTGAATTCCGGACAGCGGTTGAGACCAATGTATTTGGGTCCAGCTCATTTGATACCTAGAATCAAAATAAGAATAGTTCGGGAGAGCTCCAAGGGCAACCCGCACGAACGTGTATTTGACCATCAGTGAGCAAAAAGACAACAGCAGGGCGGTCAAGGCCACGTGAGACGAAAGCTGCCTTGAGAGCTCCCGGTGTTTCTGTTCCGCCATAATTGGCTTCCATGGCCTGAACATGGGATGTCTGGAGAACGACATCAATCCTATTGATGTCACAATGCAAAAAGATACACACCGCTTCATTCAAGGCCTGTTGATCGAGCATGATGCTGCGTGGTCGGAAACCAGTGACGTGGCTGCCAAAACTAAAGATGTTGAATGTTGTCTGCGAGCTCGGGAGGAGACGAAGCAGCATTGCTAATGTTCGCTTCGCAGTTTCCATCGGTGAACCGCCCATACTGCCCGATCGATCAATGACGAAGATATATTCCTGTGAAGGTATCTTCGGCGCCTGGAATTCTGGAACGAGGGTCAACTGCATCGCAACGGTCCGCTCCCTGCCAGTGTCCCCATTACCCATCTCCGTCAACACCTCCGCAAAACACCTCGGCTTGTCTAATCCCTCCGCATGTATAGTAATCACAAATGCGTCCTTCAAAAACTCGGAAGACTGCCACAGCACCGACATGCGCCGCTGTGATTTTCGCCCGGAGCGTGTCTTGTAGCGTAGCAGCGAGATGGGATGGGTCGGGCTACGGATATCGTAGATGACATCACTCGTTTGAATATCAACGTTAATATGGACGCGGGTGCGAGAGTCGACAGCAGAGGCGTCGTGGATGGCTGGTGGCGGCGTCCCGTACCGCTCACCGATCGACATGGGAAGCTGGAGTCGGACATGATCCCTAATGGCTTCGTCCAGAAGGTCCATTACGAACTAGATAGCTTGAGTCTTATGGATTTCGGATACACACATGATACCTACCGTTAGATGAGCAGTCACCTTTGATGAGGCAGGAATAGATCCAACGGATATTGTGAAGACTGGGTGATAAGTACTGTTAAACTGGCAGCGAGGACGGTGAGGGCAGGACGCCTCACTATCATCTGTGACTCTCTCAACAAGCCCTGCCTTTCGTCCTCCTTCTACGGCATCAGTGAATGCCTGAGCTGCCGTTTCCTTCTCCTTCACTTCGCCAACGAGCATCCGGCCATCCTCGAATTCGAGGTCGAAGGCACATACTGCGGCGTTGGCAGGAAGGGGAAATAGATACTTCGCCCTCCCAGTAGGACTACCAGACGGATTCTGGAACGTTTGGGTGATGACAATACGGGCTGAGACTGTCGTGTCGCCACATCAGGTCGTGGAGGATTCGTGGAGTTTGAATGAGCTTATTAGATAAGATAGATGTGACAAAGGCACCTACCATCGACTACCCACGCCTTCACTTTGACTTCTTCGAGAGGAAGATATCCGATCGTTGCTTGTCCAGGTTGTTGATGGACGATACCAGCGCGCGTTGAAGCCATGAGGGTGAGAGGTGATCAGCGATACTGGTAGTTGCTGTGGAGAGGAAGGGATGCGATCATTTATATTTATCATGTGTAGTACGTAGGTTCGTAGGCGCGAGATCACTGCCTCGTGTCGAAGCATGGCTAAATGTGGGCGGCGTAGCGCTCGCGTGTCCGCACGAGGGATTCGGAAAAAGGACTTTCGTGACGTGCTCCTAAGAAGCTGTGGGCAAGGATTTTAGACGTGGCATATAGATCTACTGTACCTTGAGCGAACTAGAGAATGTACACCCACATGCATCAGATGTAATAGAAGCTGCGGAAGCATCATTGAAGCGTTGCACACACCAAAGATGCCTACTTCGCAGAGGATCAATCAAAGCCTTCGTCCTATATTGTCAGATGGTCTGTTCCGTCGCCTAAAAGGAGGCCAAGCTGGAAGACCAAACCAGAGAGCACCTGGTGTGCTTGGCTGCGTGTTCTGTTCGCCAACGGGATTGGTAAGGATTCGCGGGGTAGTTTATTCCTCGAGTTGACATGAGAAGATATATGGGCGACATTCACGGCAACTGAGCTCGAGGCTGCCGTGGCAAACTGACAACGGACGCGTCGTATTTGCACCTTTGTAATATCAATTCAATTGAATATGGTTCAATTGAGATAGGCGTGACAAGAGCATCACGACGTCACGTTGTGAGATCTGGGTCTTTGGAGGAAACGCGTCAAATCGAGAATCAGACTCCTTGTACGCACCACTTGATCTCCCTGCATCCACCTGTTAAACGACCTAGGAAGCCAAATAGCCAAGATGCAAGCAGGAGGACAGACACCCGTCTTCGTCATGAGTGCGAGTTCACGACCCACTCATGTCACTGTCCTTACTCACTTCACCACCTCCTTCATTCACCAGACACTGCGCCCGAAAGGCAGTCGGGCAGGAAGGCACAGATTTCGAACATCACAGCAGCGAAGGTGCGCAAAATCGCGGATATTTTTTTACTCACTCCTCACTTCCCTGAGGCAGACCATCGCCGATGTTATCCGCACATGTCTGGGTCCGAAAGCCATGCTCAAGATGATTTTGGATCCCATGGGCGGTATACTGTGCGTCTCCCTCTCGGTCCATTTTCGTACCAGGATTTCTGATGTTGAACAGGCTTACCAATGACGGCAACGCCATTCTGCGCGAGATCGATGTCGCTCACCCCGCAGCGAAGAACATGATCGAACTCAGTCGCACTCAGGACGAAGAGTGCGGCGATGGAACGACGAGTGTCATAGTCCTAGGTATGTCATGGCCTGACTCCCCAGAATGTATCCATAACGCACTGCTAGCCGGCGAAATCCTGGCTCAATCTCTCTCCCAGCTCGAACGTGACATTCACCCTGTCGTCATCATCTCAGCCTACAACAAGGCTCTTAAGGAATCCCTCGAGATAATTCACAAGATTTCCATCCCCATCGACACATCCTCTGACGAGGAGATGCTGTCACTCATCAAAACTTCCATCGGCACCAAGTTCGTCGCACGCTGGTCTGACCTCATGTGCCATCTCGCTCTTCAAGCCGTGCGAACTGTCGCAGCTGAAGAAAACGGACACAGAACCGTCGACATTAAACGATACGCACGCATTGAGAAGATTGCGGGCGGATCAATCGAGGAATCGAGAGTACTGGACGGCGTTCTCCTGAACAAGGACATCACCCACCCCAACATGCGCCGGAGAATACAGAATCCGCGTATCGTGCTCTTGGATTGCCCCCTCGAGTACAAAAAGGGCGAAAGCCAAACCAACATGGAGTTTTCAAAAGAGTCCGACTGGGCGCGTGCGCAGGAAATCGAGGAGGAACAGGTCATCGCGCAGTGCAAGCGGATACTCGAGTTCAAACCCGACCTCGTCATCACCGAGAAGGGTATCTCAGGTGAGTCGATCTCCAAAATACCTGCCGACAAATGCCGATACTTTATCATCAGACACTGCCCAATACGTCTTTGAGCGAGCTAACGTCTCCGCCATTCGTCGTGTCCGCAAGTCTGACAACAACCGCATTGCCCTGGCTGTCGGTGCCACTGTCGTTAACCGCGTCGAAGACCTCCGCGAATCAGATATCGGCACCCAATGCGGGCTCTTCCACATCGAAAAAATGGGAGATGAGTAAGTCATACCGCGCACACCTGAGCATCCCCAGAAATCTCACTTTCTTCTTCCTCCAGATACTTTACCTTCCTCACTGGCTGCACCAACCCCAAAGCATGCACAATCCTGCTTCGTGGACCCTCGAAAGATATTCTCAACGAAATAGACCGCAACCTCGCCGACGCACTCTCCGTTGCCCGCAACGTCTACTTCAACCCCGTCCTCGCACCCGGTGGCGGTGCTACCGAAATGGCGATCAGTGTTGGACTGCACGCAAAAGCAAGGAGCGTGACTGGGGTCGAAGGGTGGCCTTTCCGAGCCGTCGCCGACGCGATGGAAGTCATCCCCAGGACACTCGCACAGAACAGTGGAGGGAACGCGATCAGGGTCCTGACGGAGCTACGTGCCAAACACGCGAACGGAGAGCACTCGTGGGGCGTGGACGGCGAGACGGGAAAGATCGTGGACATGAAGTCGTACGGACTGTACGAGAGCGCGAGCGTCAAGGTACGGTTGATCTCAGGTTTCCTCGTCTTCATTCATGGTAACTGGTGCTCTAGATCCAAATACTCAAAACCGCGATCGAGGTGAGCTGTATATTCCGCCTGGTTGGCTTCGAAGGGCTAACAATCCTGGCTTTAGGCTTCTCGGATGCTTCTTCGCGTCGACGATGTTGTTCAAGCTACCAGGAAGGAAAAGGAGCAGCAAGGTCCTCCGCCTGAAGAGATGGAAGGTTAAAAGCAAAAGCGTCCAAAGGGGTACTGCACGAAGCGCATAATATACACAAGCTTGAGCTTGATAAGGATCTCAGTCTAATGATGATGAATGATTCCGTAAATATTGTAGCCAATCTCCGCCTCAATAGATCACAATAGCGAACAACAGCGCCCCAAGCACCCGTTCTTCTATGTTCTCGCCTCAGTCAACATTTGATAAAGTTCCCAACGATCATACTCGGAATCCCCCACTTGTCCCGCCTGATCGTGAATGAAAAGCAGCAGTTAACGAAATCTTCTTCGCTCGGAACGTCTTCGCCTCCATTTTTCTTGCGGTCCGATGAGTGCGAGTAAGTATTGATCAGCGGTTTGTATCGTAGCACGCAGGATGTGAGCACTGCCTTTTGAGACGAATCGAAAGCGACGTGACCATATTTCTGTCCGATGGCAGATCTTAGCGAGATGTGACCCAAAATAGATATTTTGGGACGCTGACCTCCCAATAATTAACAGCCGATTCCTCGGCCATGAGCTCGTATATGCACAGTCGGCCCTGGAGCAGGTTCAGGGTGATTCGGAAGGATGATGTAGCACCGAGCACTCACGTCGCGCATCATGTACCCATCTACGCCAACCAGCTCGGTAAATTCACGATTTCCCTTGTATATCTCCCCTGTGCGGCGCCAGAGGCATGCTGGCACGCCCATAGCTGAGAACACACGGTCATAGTCGAGTAAGAGACGTTCGAATGCTTCTTCAATGAAGACCAGATCCTATCCGGAAAGCAGTTAACGACGGCTCTATGGTCAGAAGGGATGAACCGACGATGTCTCGGAGAGACTGTGCAACAGCCTGTGTGAATACATGCATCAGATGAGATCGAGTAAATTAAGTTCTATCGGACGTACCCTGAACTTTGGACGAAGGACAGAGAGCGGTTGCAAAATTTGCTGCTTTGACTGCCTCGAAACACTGAAGCCGACTAGTTAGAGCGTAGCACCATGCAGAACGAAGTGCGACGGCGGCCTACTTCCGGTCCATCCATCTCGAAAGGCGGGCATAACCCTTGACGTAATCGTATGGCTTAAGCAGACCTGCCTCATACTTGCTCCGAATGACACGGTTCAATCGTTCGTCTCTCGAGCCAGATTCTTGATCTGCCGCAGTTAGAAGGAACTTCTCCGTCTTGGTGGCTGAAGGGAGCAAGGGCGGCGCAGGTTCCTCAGCGGGGCTGCAGGAGTCGTGCTCCTTGTTGGTTCTGCGGGCGTAGCCTGGGTCACATATGTACCGGTGACATTGTCAGAAACGGGGTTGGAGTATGACGGAGCTGACATGAGGGACGGCGCCACCGTTTGAGGGGGCGAGGTAAAAAAAGATCCGTCGTCAAGCGTTTCTAAAAAGTCACTGGCACATATCCATCAGAGTCAGTCTTGAACAAGGACGTGCCCACACGCACGTAAGGACTGAGAACTCGTTGCCAAGCGTTTCGGGCTGATAAAGAAATGCATTCTGGGAAACGTTCATGGACCACGGAGAGGTAGTTGATTGTGGTATGGTGGTGCTGTCGTACACGGGCTCTGCGGCGTGCGGACCTTGTGAGCCTTCCTAGGGAGCAAACAAGGAAATAACGTACGAGGCACTGTCTTCGACACTTCAGCTCCAGACACTCCCGTCCCATCTTGTTTACTCTTTGGCGGACGCTGCTCATCGTGGCACAAATGGCCGATTTCACGCTTGATGCTGCGAGAAAGACCAGTCATGCGTCGTCGCTAAGGAGGTAGACCAATGGGATACCGCTCACCAGCGCTGGCAAGGCCGACCCTCATCGCACGTCATATGACTGCGACGACAGTAGAGGCACGCATGATTGACCTTTCTTCTTTTCGTGGTTTTCTTCTTCTTTCCTGTCCCGTCGTCGTCGTGTGACTGATCAGGCTCGTGGTCCACCGCGGCTGGATGTGATGTCTGTGAAGGCATTGTTGCATAGGGATGTGTTGAGTAGTTTGCCATAATGTTTCAAGCTGCAGGTGCCAGATGGAGATAAATACAAAATATGGGTCCGCTGGGCGATGATGATTTGCTAGTAATGTTTCCAAGTATAATATCTGGGCGCTAGGAATGGCTCATGAGAACGCCGATTGCTGCAAGGCGTTCACGAGCAACGAAAGTCTAGAAGACCCCGACCACCCACACACAGCTTGTTTACAGTAATTGCATAATCCCCCAACATCGTCAAGATATCGGTTGCATAAAGGTACAAATTGGAGCAGTAGTCTCGTCTACACGAGGACGTTTTCGTGGAGGCTTCAGGAGTTGACATTAAACAAAGGTGATAATGGAAGCGCGAAGGGGAAAAAAAAAAAAAGCACATTGATAACTGGCAGCTCAATCAGACCCAAAAAGCCACGAGTCGAGCTTCAGGCCTTGCACTATCCTCCGGCCCACAAGAGAAAGGCGGCCTCCCGAGTATTTGGCAACCTTTTGTGGAAGCGCAGGTGGACCATTGGTCAGCTTCTCGCCTGATTCGATGTTGTCTCCGAACCACTATAGTCGATGAGTAAATCAGGAGGGCACGGTCAACACTTGAGTCACCTTCACGAGGAAGTTGGCAGAGTCCTTGGGGTAGCGCATTTGTGTTTCGTAATCAACGTAGGTTACCCCGAATCTTGTGGTGTACCCGTCAGCCCTGTATGAGATACGGTCAGTGTTCGCGACGCGAGAGTGTAACAGGTTCGGCCTACCATTCGAAGTTGTCCAAGGAAGCCTAGGAACAGATAAGTCGATGAATTAAGTACAAGGAGCGAATACCTACTCCAAGGGAAATATGCTCGGACGATCAACGCCGTCTTCGAGAACGGCGCCTTCAGCGCCATAGTGGTGCCTTTGAAGTAGTTGACGCGATCGTGATCCTGGAGAGCCTCCTTTACCGGCTTTCAAGCTCTCATTCTTGACGGCGAACCCATTCTCTGTAACGCTGATACAGAATCTCAGTCAGCGGATTGCGACATTACCATCGAACTGACTAGATAGGAAGCTTGTAGCGCTGTATGGTATTATGATATGAGCCCGGCTTTCAATGGACGATTATCATGAGCAATTACCTTCCAGAGGTAATTGAGTAGCTGTTTCCCACGATAAATATTAGCATGTGCAAATAGAGAGTGTACAAACAGGTTAAGTTGCGAGATTCTCACATCACGGAAACCTTGGGGATCTGGAGGTGCAAAAACCATCATGGTCAGTATCAACTTTAAATATTCAGTCCTCGAGATGTTCGTATAAGCTCACAGTCTTGCAGCCAGGAACAATGGGCTAAGAAGAATTCAGTCCACAAACATGGAGAACAGAGAGCACACCGTAACATACCTTGCTTGCCTAATTGCGTGCCATCAGGTCTGGATGAAAGTGTAGTCCACGAATCCCTGGAACTCGTCATGACCGCCAGCTTCTTCGGAGATAAGACAAATTAGTTCGAGTACGTGAGAAGATGTCGAATGTAAGCTCACTACACAAGTTTGTGGTGTAGGTGTTCATGCCATAGAAATCCGAAGATCCCTTGACAACTATCAATTCCTCCGGCGTAAACTCCGGAAGACGATCACGTAGCATCTGCTTCATGTAGTCCGGATAATGTCCGAGGTAGATGGGATCCTACGGTAAGCACAATGCCCTTCAGTGAATGGATGGATATGGAATTGTTTCGTCAAAACATACAGCGAACCAGCCTTGACAGTATCTCGTCAGCTCGGGCCCAATATAAGAAACCATGACCAATCTCACCGATGGCTACATCAAGGGCGTGCTGAGCAGCTTCCACGTCTGGGACAGAAGGCGGGTTTCAGTGAATCTGGCGGACAAAATAGGATCAAATGCATGCATACTTTGCGGGCTGTTATCATATGGAATTGTCCAGTCGCCATTTAGGGTGACACCTATTTGACCTTTCTGGGTCGGCTTGTATTCTTCGCGATACAGTTTGACTGCATAGGCATGTGACAATATGACGTTGTGTCCGACGCTGTGAACCGTTAGAAATCAGTACTGGATGTTCGAGGGACGAATCTGGCTACTCACATCCATGGTTCTGTTGAAGAATTGCCCTCGGGAGATCTTACGCGATCACTGCTCCTTCCTGGTGCAAATACACCCCGGCCATACCCAAGGATTGAGATGCACCACGGCTCGTTCATAGTGATCCTGCAGTGAACACGTGATCAGCGGAGAAAACACAATTAGTATCCGACCGACACGGAGTGCGCACCAGTGCCTGACTCTATCACCGAAGGCCTCGAAGCAAACCTAGATGGGAGAATAACATTGAGTGGCAACGCATTTTGGGACCAAGCAGCGTATCGCACGTACTCTGGCGTAGCGGACGTAGTCCTGGACGATCTCGTCCTTGTTCAACCATCCACCGTATCTGTCATACAGAGCCTGTGGTAGGTCCCAGTGGTACAAAGTCTAGACATGATGCGATGAACGGGCAGATAGGGTCCTGAAAGACAGTGTAGTACATACAACAAATGGAACGATCTCGTGCTCCAGCAGCGCATCAATAAAGTTCGAGTAAAACTGGATACCCTTGGCGTTCAAAGGATCATTGCGGCCACCGAGGGGTATGATGCGAGACCAGGAGATTGAAAAACGGTAGGACTTCACTCCATACTGTGCCAGGAGTGCAATGTCCTCTTTCCAGAGCCTGTAAGAGTCTGTGGCCACATCTCCATCTCGTCCATCCAGTGTTTTTCCAGGCTGTTTCGAGAAGTCGTCCCAGATGGACTTGCCACGTCCATCGACGTTAGTTGAGCCTTCAACCTGGAAACTCGCTAGATACGTAAGTGCGGTGATTAGTTTAACGGCATTCAGCTCAAAACATGCAAGCAAAATTATGGAACAGCATAAAGTCATGCATGTACTTACCAGTAGCGAAACCCCAGATGAAGTCCTTGGGTAGCTTTGCAACAGCTGCGCTAGACATGTCTGTATGAATAGACCTGCAAAATCGGTGGGGCATACATCGCAGTTTGTTAAGCCTCTTAAACCAGCGGGACGCTGCTATAGTCCAGGTTCCTATGATGCAATTTCAGAGTTAGTCACCGAGAATTATCCGGGCAGAAATGGGAAGCTCGGTCATGGGGAAGCGAAGCGAGATCGACTCGGATAACTCTGGGAGATCAACCCTTCACCATCGCGACAAACCAAGATACTTTGGAAAATAGTTGGATGCCGTGGTCCGTGGATATAAATGACGAACCCCCTTCGTCATGGCCGCCAGTTCGTCACCGGTGTCACATGGACCAAAATACACAAAGCTGGGACACTACTGGCACAGATGTACTATGACGGCCGCAGTAATAGCTTGACAGTGAGACATCGGAACGGGATCATGTGTGACATTCCGGATTCCTGTAGTTCGGTCTATCCGACAATTCCCCGCGATTTCCACGTGACGGTAAGTAAGTTCACTCCGAATCGTCCGAGTTTCACACTGACATATGCGCATCAGAAGCGGAAACGCAGGCTAGGCGTGGCAACTTCGAGTTCGATACATACAACTTTCTCAGCATCTATCGAAAGATATACCATTACTACGTACCTGCCCAGTTTTCAGTCAAGCGTGCTGAATCACGAACATGTCTGCAGCAAGCAATGCTGGGGTTGCCATCCTCGGAAGTGGTATCTTCGCTAAAGAAGGTATGTAGAGTACAACGAATTGGTGCTCGTCGAGGCATGGCCAGACAAGGTCTATCTGAATATTTACCATGTCTCCACCCACCTGTCAACAGCACACCTCCCTGCGCTCCAAGCGCTGGGTCCTCTCGCCCCCAAACTGAAGGCCGTGTACTCGCGATCAGAGAAGAGCGCTCGCGAATTGGCGGATGAAGCAGCGACCATACTCCGCATCACACCCCAGGTCTACCATGACGGAGATCCATCAGTCAAACCTTGATGTCTTGCTTGCCAGATCAGACATCTCCACCGTTATCGTCGATACTTCCAATCACTTTGCAGCCATCTATCGTTCTCAAGGCGCTAGCAGCTGGGAAACATGTTATCAGTGAAAAGCCGGTGGCTCCAGACGTTGCCTCAGGGCTGAGATTGATTGCGACGTACGAAGCGGAATATAAACCAAAGGGATTGATATGGAGAGTTGCAGAGAACTGGGAAGCTGAACCAGGATACATTGCCGCTGGTCAGGCGATCCGCGCGGGAAAGATCGGGAAAGTAATCTTCTTCAGCTTGCGAGGGGTCAATTACATGGACCAGGACTCAAAATGGTATAAGACACCTTGGCGTACCATTCCGGACGTAGGTCTATCGCACTGCCTTTCTTATGGGATTTCTGACGGATTGGAATGTTCCATAGTATCAAGGAGGCTTCCTGGTAAGCCTCTTCTTCGAGACGAAACTAAGCAATTTGACTGACCTAACATTGCATCTCCCTACTTGCAGCTTGACGGAGGTGTGGTACGTCCATTTACTCGCTCTGTTCTCACGAGAATTCTTGGTGACCTAATTGCATGACCACTGGATCGTCAGCACTCAGCAGCAGCACTGCGAGTTATGCTGCCTAGCCCTATGACACACCTCTCTGGTTTTGCCTCGTTGAACGTAGAATGGCTCGCGCCACACGACACAATCAACACGGTCATAAAGGCTGCAGATGGCTCACATGGCATCTTCGAACTAAGCTTCGGTGCACCCACACCATCACGCACGTCCATTGGTAACGGGACGGTCATCACGGGCACTGAGGGGTACGTCACTGTCAACCAGATGAAAGTGAAGGACCCTGTCACCGGGGGCGATACATCAGTTTTCCGCGTGACGATCAAGTCCGTGACGAGGGGTGCGGATGGAAAACCCGGTCCTGAGAAGGAAGAAGTGATCGACGAACCAATCAGGGGGGTCGAGATGGAGCTGGCTAGCTTCTTCGCAGCAGTCTTGGAGGGTAAAGAGGACGATCTAGGCAGCCCCATGGGAGCATTGCGGGATGTGGCGATCATAGAAGCGGCCTTGAACAGCGGTGGGAAGTTGATCGATCTTGAAGAACTTGTTGGTCGGCCTTGAAGGGGTTAGTTCGGATGATGAGCGGGAAAATCTAAGGGAAGATATGTACAACATGGCTGTAGTTACTAGTGACACAAAGCGGGATCGGAGAAATGACGGATGACCATATCGTATCCTTGGCAAAGAACCACCATACGACATTGATACAACAACGTCCTATCTGCCACATGTACGGCATTCGCTGGCGTGAAACCATGTCCTGACCACATAAACGAAGAAGTGCCAGATTGGCAAGTTTCATCGGCGTCCTCGACCCGAGGCCCTCGCAACCTTCGCAAGAATACCGGAAGAGTTTCTGGTTAAGTAGCCCGGAAGCGTTCATAGGGAAGTCAATTGCTTCCGAGCCAAAAACAAAAACTCGACATCGCAGCGGGAGAGGCTGGTCCCTGTGAGAGGGGAGCTTAACAACATTAATGCTCCAAAGCCAGTTTCATGCACAACGATCAAGAGGCATCTCGCACGTACGTGGCTCTGGAAAATGCTCGCCGCATTTACAGCTTGGAGGTCCGAACATCGTTATACCACGCTCACCAGATATATCACGAAACCAATGTTTCTACAACATTCGGCGTACGCATACGATCTTCGACAAGCTGCAGTGCTTTCGCGAAGGAAAAATTACGTGCAAGCGCCCTGCAAAACTGTGTATTGAACAGAACAAGATTGCAAAGAGTGAGACGCAGCTATTAAGGGTACCAGGATGTAGGCGGCGGGGGACCAAGGTATGATTTAGGGAGAAACTAAGTTAGCGGGAAGACGAAGCCGAAGATCTGTGAAGATTCTATAAAGAGCGCCTGGAGATACACCACATTCAACGAGATACTCTGGAGTTACGCCCCACCCAAGCAAGTCCAGCACGAGAGACTTTGCCCGATCCAGGTCCCCCTCCGTCACTGGGATCAAGAGCTATCAGCGAGCCACGAGAATCAACCAATGAAAGAGTTTTACTATGTTCGCTCGTGAGAGTGTGACATGAAGTAGCTGGGGTGCTTGTGGGACTGGTAATTGTGACCTCAGCCACTGGGGAAGGTGTACGACGACACGCCAAAACACCAGTGCTCGATATATTGTTTGACGGCTGATCTTTTTGTCGCGGAGGTGTCGTAGTGATGCCGGCAACTTCCCCTTCCGTGATTTCCCCTTCTTCTAATGCGTCGCTGCTCGAGGTTGTAGGGGAACGATCAGATTGGTGGGACTCCATATCGTTGGTCGTGCAATTGGTAACAATCGTACATGGTAATGCGCCTTCCATGATGCGGACCACCTTTAGGCTTTGTTCCAGAGATACAACTTGAAGTGTTGTGGTTTGTGACCTAGAGCGATGTGCAGTTGTTTGTACACATCCAAATATGGTCAACGGTTTGTGGCACTTCCAAGTACAGTTACTAGATGTTCTCATAATGCATAGCATTGGGCTATATGCACTCCCGGGCCCATCCGCAACCTCAGGGGATGTCACGATTTCCCGTTGTAGAGAAATTCAAGGTCGATGTTAAGATGGCCAAGAGCACACAACGGGACCACGTAAAGATGTCCCTCGTCAATCCTGGAGATTCGAGGGGCTTGTAGCATACTTCATAGGTGTAACACCTCATCAGGTTGGGGTGTCACGAACCCAGGATTCTTTGACAAGGCCCTCAGCATAACTCGTGCGCGAATCGTTAGTACTCAGGTGTAATATACAGACGCAGCCGGTAAAGCGCGGACGGACCATCAATGATCCACCGGATGCAAAGCGCTATGACTGCGCCTTGAGTGCTGTCCGTTGAGTTGTCGTGTCAGTCGTTAACACATTCAGTGGAAGTGGAGGTAGTGTAGGCCATGCTGGAAAAGCCGACGGTACGTTCGTGGTATCGAGAAGACTAGTAGGGCTGACTGTGAATGGGGTTAGCATCATTATCTTAGGCCGAGCAAATCTATATCACAAGCAGGAAGATGTTGTTGTTGATAAAGCCAAAGCCAGATCCGCAGGGTTGCCGACGATGGGATACATGCCCGTAGAGCTACCACCAATCTGAGCGTTCAATGAACGGGGCCAGATCTGAGCATTGGGGATGAGCTGGTAAGCGATCCCTCCATGTCAGCGACTGCAGGTTGTCATTCTGTGACGCGGTGATGCTGAGAAGACCAGTATTGTGGTCCATAATGCCACCCGTCGCCTGCTGGTATGTCTGGAATGCATCTTTACAATCTGAGGTGAGATCAGCGGCTGTTTCCAGACTCGCTATAAGATAGTTTGCTACTTACGTACGGCAGGTAGAATGAGGGTGGTGCCAGTGTCAATGATGCCAGCGGTCTGGGACAAGGTGGTGGTGCCACCGTAAGAGATAGACTGATTGATACCCCAGAAAGTACTCGCGGGGAAAGTCATGGAGAGAAAAACGTAGTTCACATCGCTCGTGGTGACAGAGTTGTCGTAATCACCGAATGCGGGCTCCCCACTGTCGTCACTTAGAGAGATAGTAGGAGCGAGATAGATACCGAGCACCTCATAGAAGATGGTTCCCTGAGAGAGCAGGTCGTCCCGCCAGCAACATTCGTGCGGGCCCACCCCTCTATCCTCCGAGTCTTCTGCAACCCACAGGGGGGCCCGCATAAATGATATAGCTGGACTCACCAGACGCTCGCTGGAGACGGTACCCTGATTCAGGTCGGTGGGGCTGAGACCAAGGACGCCATCGACACCGTTGAAGCCTGTGCTCATGCTCGCAACAACACCCATAGACTGCCCAGGAATGGGTAACCCCGGGCTGAGGGAAACGGTGCCATAAAACTCATCTCCAGAGAAGCTTCCGGAGCCGTAGGAAAAACGACTATGAATAAGGTTACACTGATATAGGTATAGGTGAGTCGTAAGGATCTTGGAGACCTACGATAGTCATGCCGGAGTTCTGAGTCTTCTCGCTGTTGTTGCCGGGTTGGCACGACCTGTCAGCTCCGATGTCGATAATAAGGGTGTCTGTAATGTCTCGGTTGAGTGGCCATACTCACAATAATGATTGTTCGACTTATGTACATGTGGATGCACCAACCCCAACGCTAGTGGTGCAAAATCTGTCCAGAATTCGTAACAGGAAATGACAGGCTGTGCTTGCCCGGGTGGGGGGCATCGCGCATGGCTTGAGCATGAGCGCTGTCCCCATCAGCAATGTTAGCAAAGAACGCTCCTTGACTTCTCACTACGTGGCACCCCATCGGGACCCCGAAAATCTGAAGCACAAAGAGTAGATACTGTACTAGACGTACCCCAAAAACAAATAATCCTCTCAAAAGACACGAATCTATCTACCTACCCACCTTACCCATAAAGAAACTGGTCCCTAGGACAGTTCATTCATGGTACTAGGAGGTGTAAAACCTGCTACGACAGGAATAGGAAACGGAACAGATTCGAGTTCATCAACCCCCAGTACGACCACAAAGAAAACTACTAGACGAACGGCTCAAGAGCCACCAAAAACAAAACAAGAGATCGCCATGCTAGAACAATACAAAGTAAAAGACGCAAAAAGTGGTGCAGCATACTTAAACAAATCACTGCTTAGCACGGTGGGAGAATCCTTCACAATAGAACATCTAGCGAACACGCTGTTCCATGTATCTCAGATGGACAAAATACCGCTAATGGTTATCGAGGCGATTCGTTCTGTAGCCTTCCTCCTGGAAGAGGACGTCACATCCCGCATCGCAACCATCGTAACCTCGCACATCTCAGACCTCGCTTCAAAAGAAATAACATCTCATGTCATCCGAGCAATAGCGCCCCATGTAGCCAATATCCTCACAACGTCAGAAGCCCTTCATGAAAACGTAGAAGAAATCAAGAAGCTGCACTCTTCCCTCTCCTCCAACCCCAATGCAGACGATATCGACATATCAATCGGACGAGTTGAAGAAGCCACAGATGCGGTGCTCTCCAGTTTAGAAGATGTCAAAAACGTAGTAACCCTGCTCAACCCCTCACTCGAGGCCACCCAAGAGTGTATCAACAATCTCATCTCAAAGACCACGGAGCTCCCCCCTCCCCCCCCACACTCAGCCGAACCAAACACAGCAACAACCTCTATCATACAGCGAAGCGATTAAATCACCCGCAACAATCAATCATCCAGCATCAGCAGCGTTAGCAAGAGCAGCAACAAGGGAACGACAAATCCTCCTGGAACCGCAACAAGGACAACCTCTCCACACCACAGACCAATCAACGAACGACATAGCGGAAACGATAAAGACAGCGCTGGATGACATACGTCAGGACGACGCACCCCCACTCTTGATCAAAGCGATAACAAAGCTAAAGAATGGGGGTCTCATAATAGAATTCGACTCGCCCCTCTCAGCTCAATGGCTGCGACAGGACGACATAAGGGACGCCTTCCTCATGTCACTCGGGACGTCAGCAGAAATCAAGGACAGACTCTACCCCATCCTAGTACCCTTCCTCCCCACCTCCTCGCAGATATACGACGACGACTGGCTCCGCGCGATAGAAACAGAGAACAGCCTACCAGCAAACACCATCAGAACAACAAGATGGATCAAGCCTATCGAGAGGAGAGCGCCTAATCAACGAGTAGCTCATGCCATTTTCCAGCTCAATAGCCCTCAAACTGCAAACACGCTTCTCAAGGAAGGACTATACGTATGCAAAGACAAACTCCACCCTACGAAAGATAAGAGGGAACCTATACGATGCGCCCGATGCCAAAAGTGGGGACACGTAGCCAAGGACTGCAAAGCCACCCACGACACGTGTGCAACATGCGGACTTCGGCACAGAACTGCAAATTGCAACTCATTCAAAACACACCACTGCGTTGGCTGCGACTCCCACACCCACTCAAGCAACGACCCCTACTGCCCGACATATGAAAGGAAATGTAAAGAACTTGACGCTAAGCACCCGGAAAACTCAATGCCGTACTACCCTACTAACGAAGAGTGGACACAGGTCATGCTCCCTCCGAAGCTGGCCCCATATCGTCGTCCCTGTCCCCCCCATCCAGCAGTAAGAAGCGACGGCCCACCTCGTCCCAAAACCCTTCAACAGACCACGCTAGACAAAGGATTCAACCCAAAAAGACCAAGCGCCAACTTCCCACGAGGAACAGACCTAGCAACCTCCTCCAACCGTACTCCCGTTGGCAACCCATCTCGAAGGTCGCAAACACCGGGCAACACAGGATCGGACCAGGAAGGGACGCGGAACGCCCCCAGGAACGACCCACCCTCTCACACTCACCCTTCACGTTCCAGTAACATACGCAACACACCACGTCCCCCCTCCCAATGACAGACACGGACCAACTCAACACGACGCAGACAAGTATACGCATATGGCAACAAAACCTCAACACCTCACGCATAGCCCAACTATCCCTACTCAACAGCCGAATCGCCGATGATTGGGACATCCTAGCCCTCCAGGAACCGCATATTAACCAAATGAAGAATACAACCTCGACAAGGCGCTTCCATGTCGTTTACCCATCCACGCGCTACACCTCCCCAGAGTCTAAATCAAGAGCAGTCACACTCATCTCCACCGCCATCAACTCGAACTCTTGGTCACAGCTCCCCTTCCCATCCCCAGATGTCGTGGTCATTCAACTAGTGGGCCCCTTCGGTCGATGCACGATTTTTAACATCTACAATGACGGCATATCTCACCACACAATAGAGCTCATCTCGAAATACCTGGAAGACAACATCCAACAGATCCGATCCAACCACAACGACCACATGATCTGGCTAGGTGACTTTAACCGCCACCACCCATTATGGGAAGAAGAACGCAACGCGCACCTTCTCACGGATCATTATCTCACTAACGCTCAACCACTAATCGAACTCCTAGCAGATTATGGAATGATCATGACCCTTCCGAAGAACATGCCAACGCTCGAGGCCCTAGCCACCAAGAACTGGACCAGACCGGACAACGTCTTCTGCACTGACAACACAGTGGAGTACTTCAATAACTGCTACACTAAACCCGAATTGCGCGGACCCCTCACTGATCACATTCCTATCCTCAGCGTTTTAGAACTGGAAGCCTCCAAAGCCGAAGACAAGCAAACCCGCAACTATCATGAAGTCGACTGGGAAAAGTTTCAAACAACCCTCTCGGAGAAACTAGCTAAGATCCCAATCGAACGACCAATTTCCACTGATCGTCGGCTTTCAGAACGCTAGCAAGGGACTTCACCAAAGCGATAACGGACACCATCGACGCCCACTGTCCCGATGTCAAGACCAAGTCCACACTCCAAACGCTGGTGGAGCAGGGACCTAAGCAACAGACGACACGAAGTCCAAAGGGCGGCAGCACTCTCATATCAGACGAGAACCTTCCAGGATCACCCGAGCCACGAAGAGCACAGACTCCTGCGCAATCGATACTCGGAGGAAATCAAAAAGGCAAAGCGAAGATCACTGGACAGATTGGCTAGAGAATATGAACAGCGACGACATATGGATCGCCAACCGTTACCTTAACGCAGAACCAGGCGACGGAGGCCCCTCATGCATCCCCACTCTGAACGTCAAACAGCCAGACGATCAAACAAGACCTGCAAGGACCAATGAAGAGAAGAGTCGCGCCCTAGCGGACGCTTTCTTTCCGCCCCCGCCACCAGTATCATCAGTACCTATGGACTACGAATACCCAGAGCCGGTCCCGGAGCCTGGTATAATAACCAAGGATCAAATCAGCCGAAGTATCGCAAAGTTAAAGCCCCACAAAGCCGCAGGACCTGACGGAATCAAGAACATAGTCTTCAAAAACTGCGAGAAGCAACTTCTGCCTCACCTGCTACGTATCTTCCGAGCCATCTTTCGTCTGAACACCTATTACAGTCCATGGCAGGAATTCATTCACCGTAGTGCTCCGCAAACCCTGGTCGCCCGAACTACACGGTTACGAAGGCCTACCGACCCATCGCACTCTTAAACACCACCGGGAAGCTTCTAACGGCGACTGTAGCTGATCAACTCACATACCTCCTAGAGAAACACGAACTCCTCCCAAATACTCACTTCGGAGGACGTCCCGGTCGCTCCACCACAGACTCCCTCCACCTACTAGAAGCAACGGTAAAGAACGCTTGGAGAAGTGGACGAGTAGTCTCTGCCCTATTCCTAGACATCGAAGGTGCCTTCCCTAACGCAGTAACAGGATCGACTACTACACAACATGCGAAAGAGAAAAATACCAGCACTCACTAGTCGATTTCACAGCCAGGGTGCTTCAAGGGAGACGCACCAGGCTATCATTCGATGGGTTCACGTCTAACTGGATACCGATTACTAATGGGATTGGACAGGGAGACCCATTGTCTATGATACTCTACATCATATACAACTCCGATTTGGTGGATATAGCTAGGGGACGAGGAGAACTCACGCTGGCCTTCGTAGACGATGCAGCACTAATCGCAATGGGAAAGGACTTCCGCGATACACACGCCACATTGCATGACATGCTCGAAAGACCCAAGGAGGATTCGAGTGGTCAAGAGATCACAACTCCAAATTCGAGACTACGAAATTCGCGCTGATTGACTTCGCTATGAACAGATCGAAGGACCGACCGCCGATGACAATTCGAGGTACTGTCATCAACTCATCGCTAACGCACCGATTCTTAGGAGTGCTGGTCGACAACACGCTACGCTGGCATGCACATATAAGCTATGCTATAGGAAAGGGAACAGCATATGTAATGCAGCTACGTCGCTTATCTCTATCAGTCAAAGGCATCCCACTACAGTTAATGAAACAGCTCTACACATCGGTAGCCATACCAAAGATGCTATACGCAGTGGACCTCTGGTTTCGCCCATTATACGTAGAGGACTCCGACATCGCCCACAAAGGATCTATCGGCATCGCAAAAAGACTAGGAAGGGTGCAACGTTTAGCGGTCATTAGCATAACAGGCGCTATGCGTACCACGGCCACGGACGTTCTGGAAGCACATGCGAAACTGATGCCGTTACAACATAGAACCCAGAACCTTTGCCACCAAGCAGCCTTACGCCTCGCCGCCCATCCACCATCACATCCTTTACATGCCCTCATCCGTCGGGCGGCGAAACACTATGTCCAGAGACACCGCTCCTCGCTTCACTTCCTCACCAACGCGTTTCATCTAGACCCGACAACACTAGAAACCATTCAGCATTCAAGGCGTCCCCCCACAAGAACAACTACCGTACCACTGCAAGATAGCAAAAACTCGTAAACAAGCAGTACGAGCGCACGACATCTCACAGGCAGGCACTAGGGTATACTGCGACGGTTCAGGAATAGATGGCAACATAGGCGCCGCCGCTATACTATTCGGCAGAGGACGGCGCCCTCGAACCCTACGTTACCACTTAGGAACAGCCAAAGAACACACCGTCTATGAAGCAGAAGCAGTAGGACTAACCCTCGCCGCAGAATTACTGACCACGGAGCCAAACGTAAAACTCCCCATAGCCATCTTCATCGACAATCAGGCAGCTATAAAATCCGGTGAAGTATTCTCCACCAAACCTGGACATTACCTGATCGACCACTTCCGTAGAGCAATCGCGAAACTGAGACGCAAAGTGAAATGTCGAAAGACAGATATATCAGTCAGGTGGATATCGGGCCATGACGGAGTAGAAGGGAACGAACTAGCAGATGAGGAAGCCAAGAAAGCGGCGAAGGACCCCCGTCAAACCAGTAGGACCCCTCGTCTGCCTACCTATCTCCAACGCAAGCCCCTTCCGCTGAGTATCGCTGCAACAAAGCAAGCCCAGCAAGACATCACAAAGAAGAGATGGGCAAGACTATGGGCCAAGTCGCCAAGATACCCCCACTCACATAACATCGACGCAAAGATGCTAGCGGGCTCGTTCGTAAAACTCACCTCAGCATTATCCCGTCGCCAGACCAGTCTCCTCATCTGGATGAGAACGAAACACTCATCTCTCAACGCCCACCTCTGGAAGATTACCAAGTCCGAGACCCCAGACTGTCCTCATCTGTCCAGGTGTCGACGAAGACATGGTTCACTTTCTGATATCTTGTCCTCAATACGCGAGGGAACGCCAACAAGCCCTCGGGCAGCTACGTCGCAGAGCAACACATATACCATTCTTATTATCGAGTAGCAAAGGAATACAAGCAGTACTAAACTACGTCGACCGCACAGGTCGCTCCAAGCCAACCTTCGGTGATGTACACGTCAACAACAGTTAAACCGATTAATCACGCAACTTCACAGATCGATAGGATACCCCGCCTCATAGAGCATTGGGACTCTAGCACCCAACTCCCAAAACTTGTCGACGGACGGAAAGGCGACGCTGCGCCAACAGCAGCCGCCAAGGGGATAGGACGGTTAAAAGACCAGGAAATCGACAACGGCAGGCGGTGGGAACAGGACATAACTTTCCACTCCAATTGCGCCCGCCGAACCGACGACCCCTCTTTTATATAACCTTTACTTTTATCATACCGCTCCCCTCATCCTACCCGTACACGACTGTTCAGGCATACTTCGGCATGCTTGAGCGGACCGAGTACATGTCTCATCCATAGCAAACGGCCAGATCACATCATAAACAACGTCAAGCAACCTTAAAGGTCGCCGCAGATTAGGGACCTAGGCATCTAAAACCGCCGGCGGGAACGGTGGGACCATCGGGGGGTATTTATACTCGCTCAATGGGGCATCTGCAAAGTCGGGGACGCGGTTAGGGGGCACAGGTTGCTCCAATTATATACCTAGCTCAGTTTTGTCCTACATAGGGTATCGTACCCCAAAGGGACATAAATGGATTAAAAAAAAAAAAAAAAAAAAAAAAAACATAACGCAGACCGGTGCCAGTGGGTACGAGCCGGTGCTGGGCAGGGGATTTGACATGACCATCCGACATGACACTGTGCATCATCAACGTATGTGCAACATGAAACTTGGAGGCCGCAATTACGATTTTCGGAAACAACATTAGTTCGGGCAATTTTTAGACAGCTCATGCGTCTATGGGCTGGGGCTCGTCGGCCCCAGGTTAGTAGTACACATGCTTAGCAGAAATGGTGTTGGCATATAGCTAACCAGATTGTGCTCAACGTCCGCGTTGGCATTGAGTGTGGAACTTCAGAAGGTTGAAGCTATGTATAGCCTGAAAGGAGCGTAAGTCCAAGGGCATCGGAGTCGTAGCCATAGACCCACTTGGATGAACAACCCCAGGCCTCACACTACCGCGTGCACCTCCGTCCCGTCCTCCGTTGGTCTCGGAAACAGCCCTCGTACCATCTTGACCCCCGTCCGTCCCTCAGCGGAAACACAAAGTTCATGACGATAAGCGACAAGACCGTCTGTCGAGCGACATCCAGATATACCGAAGACCAAAGCTGCTCTCAGCAACACCTGCACCTTGAACTCGGTCACCGCAAAACCTTTCCAAGGCACGTTCGAGGACCGTCCACGAACGTCAATAGATTTCGGTGTCCCTGGACCTCCTGGGCTTTCTGTAGGATCCCATCTCTCTCGAGCCGTTATTCGGCCAGTTGGCATCCGGGCCTCATATCGCACAGCAGCGGTTGATGGAAATGGTTTTAATTGCGATGAAAGTGCAAAGTGCATCTGTCGACGACTCCAGGACTTGGTGCGTGCGGGTTTCCATTTGCACGAGTCAGTAGCGTGTCACGGCCAGGTGGTGGCGTGACAATGGCGCCTGGTGCTTTAGATCAAGAAGGTAATGCATAGCTGCAGGATCGACGCGGTATCTATTGTGGAGGAGCGTGGGATGTATATAGCGACCTGGAAATTGCCGAGGATTGCAGAGCGCCATCGACGCAGTTGGTTGGTTATGATCCATGTGTCCATCTTGCGGGTAGACCGTCGTGGCTTCACGATGACGGCCTGACATATGCGATCATCAGTGAAAATGGACACGGCATTGTGCAGGAGTGCTGTAGAATCTAGTACACACCAGACCTTGGTGAAAATGGCGTAGCTCGGCGTGTATATTTATATTGATGATGAAGATTAGCGCCGAAGCCACGAGGAGACAGTGCATGGTCGTGACTTGCTGTGAACACGATGCACACCAGGCAGGGGCTATAGAGACAAACACAACGTACATTAAGATCGTGAAACACACACCCACCAGCCGTCCCCTTCTGTCTTTCCCTGTATCACATCGCAGATAGACATGGATCAGCTCTACGATGCTTTGAGGAATGCATACTCGCGCATTAAGGGGCCCCCAGTGTCGCCGTTGCCCCCATTGTCGCCGTTGTGGTTCTCAGCGCCGTTGTCCCCTGTGTCACCGCTGTCCCCGCTATCTCCAGTGTTGCCGTTGCCCTAAAGCCAGCACTGGTGCTACATGGTCATAGAAATGTGATAAACTCCGTGGTATTTCTACCCGACGGCAACCGAGTCGTCAGTGGCTCCGATGACTGCAGTGTTCGAACATGGAGGGTAGAAGACGGTAGTGATGTGGGGACAGTGATGGAGTAGAGTAGTTCGGTGTTAGCAGTCGCTGCTTCGAGTGATGGAGAATGGCTAGCGACTGCGGGGGTGGATGAGAGAGTCACGATTTGGAATGCAACGACCCACGAAAAGGTCGTCGAGTTGAAGGGACACTCTGATTCGGTTCGCTCGTTGGATTTTTCCCCGGATTCGGCGAGGGTTGTGAGTGGATCGGATGACAGTACCGCGATTGTATGGAGCACAACGACAGGACGACTTGCGAATCTCACAGGACACGAGAGCACTGTTTTCTCAGTCCGCGTATCACCAGATGGCAACCACATCGCCAGTTGTGCCTGGAACGACTTAAGAATCTGGCAAATCGACTCCAGCGAACTGGTCATCCCTCCGATCGAAGTGGACACATGTTCACTCGCATGGACAACCGATGGCAAGCAACTCGTCGCTGGGTGCTACGACAGCTCCATCAGAATCATTGATTCATCCACTGGGTCTCTACTCGTGGAATTGAAGGGCCACCGTGACACCTACAGCATTGTCTCCGTGGCAGTCTCACGCAATGGGAAATTCTTCGCATCCGCCTCGGCAGACCACACAGTCCGTCTCTGGGACTTTACTACACAACAACAAATCGGTCGCGCTCTTTAGCACGACGGCGCCGTCCTTTCTGTGGCGATCTCACCCAACAGCAGTCATCTTGTCAGTAGTGGATCCGACACAGAGCTTTGCATCTGGAGCCTGAAAGACATCATTCCACCTTCGCTCCTCGGGTTGAATGACGCAGTACGTGCCAGCGAGTCATCATCCTTACGCGACTTCCTCGATGTTAGTTTTTCTTCACGATAGCATGTAATCCGTTCTCACTATTCCTTCAGTGCCCTGCAGTGGTACCTCTCGCTGACGACACATCCGACCCACAGTACAATGACTTCTTCGTTGGCAATTCGCTTCCGGTTTGTGACGTTTCTCCATTTTCATACTATATATGGCTTATACAACCTGTACAGGCTTCACTTCCAGAACGCGAGCCTCAACAGGCGCATGCGCCCAAGTCCCGCAATGCATTCTCTTGCAAACTCGATAAAATAAGGTGTGTTTATCGCTCCATCATTTCTTGTCACTTGCCAGTGTCATGACCCACTTCTAGGCAGATGCGCTTTCGGCCAGATCGTCAACAAGCTGTTCACGGAGCACAAGCAGCGCTTTATGTAGATGTAAGGGACCACCTTCTCACCGTTACGAGCCATTGTGCTAACGCTAGTCAACAGCCTCAACTCGCTACTACCCCCGAAGCGCTCACTGCGAATGATAAAGGGGATCAAAAAGAACACGAGCCAAATACTCTTTCCACAGATAACACTAACTACACTCCCAGTTTCAGGTCTCAACCTATCACCTCTGCGAGTGGTACCAAACCACGAACTCGTGATCGATTTGGTCGAATTCGTCAGGGAATCATGCGACGTCCCGCTGGATCCACTTCCCAGGCACCGATTCGAGTGAGAACGACCAACGTCGCATACAATCGGATGGCTGCTGTACGCATCATTTCTTCACTTGTTTTCCCTAAACTGAGCATCTGACATTCATACTGTCTCTGTACAGCGCATTGCCACCGGGTGGACTTCACGGCGGCGTGATGACGAGAATGCTGTGGCCTCTCCCGGCAGGCTGATTTTCAATTTGCTATGTTATTGTCACCGTGCGTCTTGATCGACTTACTGGTTGCTTTGTGGTTGTTGATGGCAATTTTTGTCTTTGCAGGAGATGGCCCATACAGACGTCCGCCAGTTGACAACAACTCCACCGTGCGTTCATATTCTTGCTCTCCAGTTTGAACCTCTGAACTGAAATCCCACATCATACATACACGTGGTTCTCTTCCGGCCAATAGTATGGCACCACATAACCATCCGGGAAGCAGCGAAGTAGCCACGACAGCCTCCCACCCAACGGCACCCCCTACTACACCATCAGCGCACGCTTCCTCACAGTCGTCGGATTCGTCTTTTATTACGGTCATTCCGGCTATTCATTGTCCACCTCCATCATCAGCTGTAGCCCTGACGTCCAAACTGGCACCTTTGTCCCTGGGGAAGGACCTATTTCCTGTCCCTCCACAATGCTCACCACAGCACGACGATCATCTTTTGCTGGACGTCTTGTCTCCGGAACAAATAGCGATGGCTCAGGCATCCCGACGACGTGGAGATGAATCCGATCTCTTCGGCTCTGACATGGATCCACTGGCAGCACACGATCATCAGTGCCCTGTCTATTCACAGGCTGGGCCTTCGACGACATCGCTCGCTGAGTCTCAGCGTTCCACCACGCAGTCGGCACCTCTCAAGTCATCCCTACCATGTCCTCATCTGCTCTGTCATAGTGATGAACGACCGTCCACCCCGTCCGTGGTGTCAGATCACTCCCTCAGTGTCGCAACCCCTTTGCTTTCGATGTCAACGTCCGAATTTTCCTCCCGTCTATCTCGCTCGCCTCAACAGACCAGTCCCAATACGCACACGGCCCCCGCAGATGACGCCCTCGATCCTGAGCTCCCGTCGAACGGACAGCCTACAATGGATGACCTCACTAGCACCAAAGAAGCTGCTGGAGCATTCAGTGATATTATGCATCTGCCAGAGTTTCAGAACCATTGGTAGGATCATTGAGAGCATCGGCGTTCAGCGAGGCTTCATTTATCTTCGTGAACGCTTTATGCTTTGTTTAGGATGTACAGTACCACAGCCACTGTTGGAGGCCTTCCGTTAGGATCTTCACATTGCCTTGGTGTAGCTCTGAGTAACCCATACCCACTTTCTAGTGCGACCTTCAAGTTCTCCACACAGACAAGACCAAATCATACCTGCTAGTCGATGCTAGGGGCCCAAGCCTTTTGTCATCGTGATGGTCCTCACCCTGTATAGCATCACACCCTGTGCAGGTCACTACTGGAAAAGGTAACAAGGGTGTCCTACCTTGTGAATGCTCGTTCTCAGTCCGTCAGGAACTTTTCAGAGTTGAGGGATAATCGTCATTACTTTGGTGCATGGAAGTGGGTCATATGGGTGCGAAACAAACGCAATGCGCTGCTTACCGAAGGTAGCGACAAACGCGACCAATATCGACCAACACCATCAATGATCTTCATGGCATATACAGCATTATGGGCTGAATCACACCGGGAACCTACTAAAATCTAAAACCATGCTTCGAGACCAGCAACGCTACACATAGCGCTCATGGAGAGTGATTAAATTCCAGAGAATGCGCCTGAGGTTGAGTTTCCAAGTGATTTTACCAGCAAAATCGGCTGCCCCAAAAAACAGAGCAATACGGTACTGGAGCTTATACCTGGTGTACTAAATTGTGGGGCTATGATTTGACGTTAACTTTATAAATGAAAGAACGGAGACACGACGCCGGGGTAGAGGCCGGCTTCTGCAGTGCCGAGACATGGCTCACACCTACTAGTTGCGGATGGCTGCGAGTCGATCAGCGCGGGTCTATGCATTGACGTTGTACTCACATCTTCGCGAAACTCACGAGCGTCCTCCGAACAGAGCGGTGAGCAAGATGCGCGTCGGAATTACCCTGGGTGAGGAGTTTTACATGATAAAATCCTATACAACCTGACGTTGGAGTAAGCTCACGAAACCCGCGAGCGTTCTTCAAATGGACTGGTGAATAAAGAAGGGTCGGAATCGGCATGGTTGAGAAAGTAAGTCATGAAATATTGGGTGGGGTACATAGCGGCTTTAGCCTGAGATGTATCGTGGGTCGCGAATGACTTGCGAATGACCGTCGGGCCTCGAAAAGACCCAACAGGCATGGAAAATGCCTAGCACGAACAGCGAGTTGTCGTTGGGTGCCTCTCCCCAATCCAGAAGTTCGACCTGAGTTTAAGTTGCCTGTAATCTCTCGTGGGCAATCAATCTTCAGTGGAATCCGCAATTCCTACTAGCGAATGGCAGATTATCTCTTGGAGGGCCGAAGGTCGTGATTTGAGCCCAAAACCTGAGGAAAATGTGTGTACAGGTATGAAATCATGATGTATGCAAATATCCTCACCATTTCAAGCCGCGCTCCGCTGGAAGCTTCCGCGTTGCACCGCACACCGCAGATTCGGATGATTCCGAGGACCCTAGGCAAACCACAGTTGAAGTAGGGTAGTCATTACTTCTCCTGGCCACACTATGTGCTTCGTGGGGATTGCCGCAGGGGACATAATGGCGTATGAAACGTTGGGCAAGGTCTCGCTCAGAATAGTTTGGAAGCGAGATGTAGTGGGTAGGCCTCATCACTGGCGGGCTCGGGGACAAACTGACGTTAGAACATGATTCAACCAGACCCACAGGGCCACTGGCACGTTTGGAAGAAACCCAGTCGAAGAGAGGGTGAGTGCTGACCAAGATCATAGTTTCCAAATCCCGAGGTTCACAGGGCAGGTCGAGCTGTGGGACTTGTAAGCTTGCCCAATGGTAACACCCCGTTACGATCGACCACGTTCCGACACAATGCATGATGCAGAACCCGCAGTTATTTATTAGTGTAGCAAGTCAGCACAGTTTATTACTCACATTCGAAACACTGTAAATATAGTCAATCGTGGAGAAGTACTCCCGTCAAGGACTGTTTGGCTGTAAGGGCGACGGATTCAGATGCAATTGAATGAATAACAGGAGATGGTGCAGCCGCTACCACTGCCAGCGGCGCGGCGACCTCTCCAACAGTGGTGTCGTGCTCAAAGAACATACTGTATGTATCTGTATAAATGATTATGCGTGCAGAATAAAATGATTTGGTGGAGAACTAAAAATGAGTTTCAAGCCGTCGTGGGAAAGCAACGAGGCGTAATAGCCGACAGTCGTTCTGTTAATAGGCCCGAGCCTTTTCCCTCTGCCTGTCTCACTCAGCCAACTCACTCAAGGTTCAAGGTTGTCGTCCGCCTCGTTCCTTTCCTTTCCCTCACCCTTCTTCCCGTCATCTGCAGCAACCACCAAGGTTGCCCTCCCTCCCTCCTTTTATCTTCCTTACTTACTCCCCTCACTACGGTCAGGTAATCTACCGTTACTGGGTCACAGCTTAGTGCGGGGCCAGCCATGAATAGGCAAAGTCTACAACAGCGGCTCGAGGCCGTCAATGACCTTACCAGCCTCTCTCCACTATCTGACGATATCATTGTCTCGTGTCTTCGCGAACGTTTTATGTCAGACAACATCTATACCGCCATCGGAACCTCCGCACTAGTCGCCGTCAATCCCCACAAATACGTCCCCTCGAATGCCGACTCCGTTCTTCAAAAATACGCATCAGACTACCGCGACACATCCGAGAACAAGACCCCCCTCCCACCCCACATCTTTCAACTCGCAAATAATGCTTACTTCCACATGAGACGCACTGCCCAAGACCAGTCCATTATCATCAGGTAAGCTTCAACTCGTTGATTATTTTCTCATTACAGCCGTAGTTTACGAACGTTACTTCTTGCAGTGGTGAGACTGGCAGTGGCAAGTCGGAAAATCGCCGACTCGCTGTCAAGACTTTGGTAGAACTTTCAGTTTCCAACCCCGGGAAGAAGGGCTCCAAGCTCGCTACCCAGGTTCCTGCTGCAGAGTTTGTCATCGAATCGTTTGGCAACGCTCGTACCCTCTTCAACCCAAATGCCTCTCGCTTCGGCAAGTACACAGAGCTGCAGTTCACAGAACGTGGTCGGTTGAGCGGGATCAAGACGCTTGACTACTATCTCGAGCGCAACCGGGTGGCGGCTGTGCCATCGGGAGAGCGCAATTTCCACATTTTCTATTACTTGATGGCCGGTGCCTCAGCCGAAGAGCGCCAGCATCTCCATCTCCTCGACAAGACCCATTATAGGTACCTCGGTCAACGTACTGGTGCAACTGGACGCTCGAATGGTGTCCGCGATGACGACGCAAATCGATTTGAGCAGCTCAAGCTAGCTCTCAAGTCGGTCGGTCTTTCCAAACGACACGTCGCCCAGACCTGCCAGCTCATTGCCGCCATTCTCCATCTTGGTAACCTCGAGTTCACCGTCGACCGTGGTCGTGACGTAGATGCTGCCGTCGTGCGAAACGTGGATGCTCTTAACATTGTTGCCGAGTTCCTAGGTGTCCAGCCCTCCGCCCTCGAGAGCGCTCTCTCGTACAAGACCAAGATGGTCAAGAAGGAGTTGTGCACCGTCTTCCTCGATGCTGATGGTGCTTCTGACAACCGTGACGACCTCGCTAAGACGCTATATTCCCTCCTATTCGCCTGGCTAAACGAACATATCAACCAACGTCTTTGCCGCGATGATTTCGACACCTTTATCGGCCTCTTTGATCTCCCTGGTCCACAAAACATGACCAGCCGCCCAAACTCTCTCGACCAATTCTGCATTAACTTCGCCAACGAGCGCCTCCATAGCTTTGTGCAAAAACGCATTTTTGAGGCTCAAGTTGATGAGTACCAAACCGAGGGTATCTCCCAATTCGTTCCCACCGTCCCTTACTTCGACAACGCCGAGTGCGTACGACTCCTGCAGAACAGGCCAGGTGGCCTCATCCACATCATGGATGACCAAGCCCGCCGATCCCACAAGAAGACGGATCACACGATGGTGGAAGCCTTTGGTAAACGCTGGGGCAACCACTCGTCGTTCAAGATCGGGACGCTGGACCGCTCTGGGTTCCCCACCTTCACTGTCAACCACTTCAATGGTCCTGTTGCATACTCCGCCGAAGGCTTCCTTGACCGCAACCTCGACGCCCTCAACCCTGATTTCGTCTCCCTTCTCCGTGGATCCAGCACAAACGTGTCAGACGGCGCTGAAGGCGCAGGATCCATCAACCCCTTCGTCAAAGGTATTTTCTTGGGCAAGGCTATCGCTACCCAAGCCCATCCCAAGAACGAAGACACCATCGTCTCCGCTCAACAGACCGTCAAGCCCATGCGTGCCCCTTCCACGCGTCGCAAAGGCACCATCAAGCGTATGCCGACGCTCCGCGAAGACAGCGTTGTCGAGGAACAAGAGCGTGACGAGGAAGATCCCCCCAACATCGGTCTCACACCCTGCGTAGCAGGTGAATTCCGAGCCGCGACTCGACACACTGTTTGACACGCTCTCGGACACACAAAACTGGTTCGTTTTCTGTGTCAATCCCAATGATTCGCAGCTACCAAATCAACTCGAGGGGACGAAGTGTGAAAGGACAAGTGAGAAGCTTGGGATTGCCGGAGATCGCGAAGAGGAACGTCAACGTGTTTGAGGTTGGGATGACACCTGACGAGTTCTGCGGGAGGTACAAGGAGCTGATAGGGAAGATAAGGCGTGGCTGATGGGTCGGCTAGAGAGAAGGTCGAGAGGACCAGGGAAATGTTGGGCTTTGAAGGAGTTTGAGCTGGTTCTTGGGCAATACAAGGTGATTTGCGACTCTTTCTTACGGGTTTCTTTGCGTTCTCATCGCCTTTCATCGTAACGTAGGTCTTCTTGTCCCAAGCGGCCTTCCATTCCCTCGAGGACCATATCCGCTCTCTTGACTGTCGAGGAACAAAAGCGGAACCGCCTTCGTGACGCAGAGGCCGAAGCCGGTGTGGACGTTCGTTCTATCGGCGATCCCTACGCACCTTATCCATCCCCCGGATTCCCGGGGAAGACTCACCGTATGCGGATGCCTTCAACCAAGAATCGTCACAGGCGCACGTCCCTCTCGTGAGCAACGCCTCACCATTCCAACGTGCTGACCTCTATGAGCGATGAATACGACGAGCGCAAATCGTTCCGATCGGACGATTTTGACGCTCGGAGTCGTCTTACGTCGAACCGGGACGAGTCGAATTCGAATTACGGGACTGGAGTCGTACGCGCCGTCAAGAAATATGTTCCAGAATGCGGACAAGGAAGGGTTGATGGTTAAAGAGGCTCTTGCAGGCGAGATTATGGAGAACGAGACTACGGAGGTTGTCAAGGAGACCTCGGCGCGGCGACGATGGGTTACCCTTTGCTGGATGCTAACCTGGTGGATACCATCGCCTTTCCTCAAATGGTTCGGAAGGATGAAGCGAGAGGATGTGCGACAGGCTTGGAGGGAGAAGTTGGCGCTCAACATGGTCATCTGGTTCATCTGTGGTTGTGCCATCTTCGTCATTGCCATTCTCGGTATGGTCATTTGCCCGACGCAACACGTCTTCAGCACTTCGGAGCTCGCATCGCACTCGTATCAGAATTCGCCGAACAATGTGTACACGTCCATTCGGGGAGAGGTGTTTGATCTCTCGCAGATTGCGGCGACGCATCAGCGTGTCGTCAGCGTTGTTCCCACCAAGTCGGTGCTTCAGTATGGTGGTACGGCTGCGGACAACCTCTTCCCCGTCCAGGTATGTTCCTTTCTTTGTATCTTCGGTGTTACTCATTTGCTCATTCTTCTGTAGGTCAGTGCTCTCTGCAACGGTATCAGTGGTACAGTCAGTCCTTGGGTCCAGCTCAATTCCGCGAACAATACCGACGTCAATGCGCAATACCACGACTTCCGTGCTATAACCAACGACTCAAGGCCCGATTGGTACTTTGAAAGCATGACCCTCATGCGCTGGAACAACCGTGTCGGCTACGTGGGTTATACCCCTCAAGAGATCACAAACATGGCGAACACAGGGTACTCGCTCGGCATTTATAACAGTATGATCTACGACTTGACAGCCTACGTCAACTCCGGGCCGTCTGTTGTTGCACCCTACGGTCAACAGGCACCGACTACAGATTCCCAGTTTATAGATACCTCGATCGTGAACTTGTTCCAGCAAAGCTCTGGTCAGGATGTCACGAAGATGCTCGATGCTCTCCCCTTGGACGCGGCAACGCTCGATCGGCAAAAAACCTGTCTCCGCAACCTCTTCCTCATCGGCATGGTCGACAACCGAAACTCCCCGCAATGTTTGTTCTCTGAATACATCCTGCTCGCCTTGTCGGCCATGATGGTTAGCATCATCGCCTTTAAGTTCATCGCATCGATCAACTTTGCATCACCTCGCGCACCTGAAGATCACGATAAATTCGTTATTTGCCAAGTGCCCTGTTATACCGAAGGAGAGACGTCCTTGCGCCGAACGATCGACTCGCTCGCCCAGCTCAAGTACGACGACAAGCGCAAATTGATCTTGGTCATTTGTGACGGGAACATCGTCGGATCCGGGAATGACCGACCTACCCCACGCATCGTGCTCGATATCCTCGGAGCGGACCCGAACCTTGATCCCGAGCCCCTTAGTTTCCTGTCACTGGGCGAAGGAGCTCGACAGCACAATATGGGCAAGATATATTCAGGCTTGTATGAGTGCGCGGGACATGTGGTGCCGTACCTTGTTATCGTCAAGGTGGGCAAACCGACGGAGAGATCGAGGCCCGGGAACAGAGGAAAGCGAGACTCGCAGATGGTGATGATGCATTTCTTGAATAAGGTGAGTCGGTTGGGCTGGGGGTTGAGTTGGGGCGCATGCTGACGATTATGGCCACAGGTCCACTTTAACTCGCCTATGAACCCTCTGGAATTGGAGATATACCATCAGATCAAGAACGTTATTGGTGTCAACCCCACGTTCTATGAATACCTGTTCACTATTGATGCTGATACCACCGTGGAGCCCTACTCTCTTAACCGATTAATCTCTGCGTAGGTCCCTCCTTTTCGTGAGCGTATCTGCTCGCTAAATATCGAATATGATTCTTTCTCATAGCATGGTCCACGACAAGAAGGTTCTCGGTGTTTGTGGTGAGACTGAGCTGGCCAACGCCAAGCAGTCGATCATTACGATGATGCAAGTCTACGAGTACTTCCTCTCGCACCACATGGCCAAGGCTTTCGAGTCGCTTTTCGCGTCCGTCACTTGTTTGCCCGGTTGTTTTACCCTCTTCCGTTTGCGCACTGCCGATACGCACAAGCCTCTGTTGATCTCTAACCAGATGGTAGCGGATTACTCCCAAAACCGCGTCGACACGTTACACATGAAGAACTTGCTCCACCTTGGAGAGGATCGTTATCTGACTACGCTGCTCTTGAAGAACTTCCCCATGCACAAGACCCAGTTCGTCCGAGACGCACACGCATATACCGTCGCTCCTGACGATTGGAAGATTCTTCTCTCTCAACGTCGTCGCTGGATCAATTCGACGATCCACAACCTCGGAGAGCTGATGTTCTTGGACCAACTCTGTGGTTTCTGCTGCTTCTCGATGCGGTTCATTGTCATGATGGATCTCGTTTCGACTTTAATTCAGCCTGTCACTGTCGCATATGTGAGTGCTCATCGCTCTATTTTCCGCCTAGTGGTGTGTTTCTGACACGGACGACAGATCGTCTACCTCATTGTTATGGTTGTTGGTGGCAAGACTATTTCTGTCATCTCGCTCATCATGATTGCTTCCGTGTATGGTCTACAAGCGTTGGTGTTCATCCTTCGTCGCAAGTGGGACATGGTCGGATGGATGGTATTTTACATCCTCGCTATTCCTATCTTCTCGTTCATGTTGCCTATCTATTCGTTCTGGCGGATGGATGACTTCTCATGGGGTGCGACTCGTGTTGTCCTGGGAGAGTCTGGGAAAAAGCTCATCGTTCACGTACGTGCCCTTTTTGTTCCGGCTCGCATTGTTGCGTGGATTCTGATGTCACCATTTGCATTAGGATGAAGGCAAATTCGATCCTCGTGCGATCCCTCTCAAGACATGGAACGACTACGAGAACGAGCTCTGGGACAAAGAATCTAACCACTCCATCGGGTCCTGGGTCCCCCCCTGGCAACTTCCACAAAGAAGGCTACGCAGAGTCGCGTGCTACCTCTCTTTACGGGCACGAAACGTTCTACGAGCCACGCAACCAGTCGCCCGCGCCTTCCCAGTTCGGGATGCTTCCCCTGTCTGGGTACCAATCAGGACGTGGTACACCCGTGACAATGTCACAGGTGCGTCCTATGAGCGATGCTGGGATGTTGTATCAGCCGATGCCCTCGCGACCACCCACGAATTATCTCGATATGGCGATACCAACGACGCGGAGTCCAGAAAATGTTGATTATGGACCTGAGGCTCCTAGCGATGCCGATCTCGAACGAGCGGTGCAGGAGGTCCTGCGCACGGCTGATTTGAACATGGTGACGAAGAGGGAGATCAGAAGGCAGCTCGAGGAGCAGTTTGGGATGGACCTCACACCTCGAAAGGGGACTATCAATTCTGCGATTGATCGTGTGCTGCTCAGCCATGCATGATCGCTCGCTGGTCATGCCCATACCTGCTTGTCTCGAACGACTTCGTGATGTTTTTACTGACATTCGTAACTCGCCTGCATGGACCTGGACTTGACGAACTTTTCCACTCAATGTGACATCTATTTGGGGTGGTTAGTCGACCGTATCATCGTTCGCCATCACCATTATCATATGCCTCTGTCGGGCTTCCGACTACTACCCTCTTCGCTTTGCTGGAACATTCGTTGATGTCATCTTTTTATTAATTACCTACCTAGTCATACGTATTATCGCGCTCTCTCTTTTTTTGACATTGGACTTGTTAGCTGCATGACAATTTCCCTCGCTCTCCTACAACGCCATGTGTTTATCCACAGGAATTTTGCATAGAGAAGAATTTTGGGCATATATATACATCCACTGCGAGTCAGTGTTTGCCGCAAGGATCGAAGGGTGCGTATTTTGGGGTTTTAGTCACGAACCCACGAGAGCATGGTTTTACTTTCTCCCAATAAGATGGCAGGTGACTTGATCTTCATCGATGCTCAGCGTTCATGTCTGCCTTCATCGTCTAGCCTCTTGCATCTACCTTGCCGTACTACATGCCCCCCATTCCGCTGATGACGAGTACATAATTGGCATTTTCTTGGTATACACAGTACAATGCTGCTTCTGACTACCTTCTCACCTGGCGTGCTTGCACCAGTTATCTACCATCCGCGGGCCTCATAGTCCGCAAGGGTATCCTTTGTCGTTTCCGCGATTGACCGGTACTTCAACCCGAGTACGCGATCGGCCTTGGCTGTGCTGTAGTCCATCACATGTTTCGCTGTCTTGCCCGCGCCTCTGACTCCAACTGGGAGGGTAGTGGAGAGCTTGGGAGGTGGGTTCAGGTCATTGGCCGCATCAACTGAATGAGAGGGGGAGGGCAGATCAGTTTAAGATTGCAAGCCTCGAAGGAATTGCACTTACTGAAATCTTGCCACTTCCAGAGCCCTGCCGGCGAGGACCACGCGTTTCTCGTCAATCCATGAAACCCCAAAACACACGTCACACACTCACCGGCACTGACGATAAACCTCTCGCCACCTGCCGCTTCCGTCTCGAGCGCAAGTGCGTGCGCCTCGGCGAGGTCGCGCACGTCGATCCAGCATGTACCAGTGTTGGCGAGGAAGTCGTTGCCTGCTGCGTTCGCTTTCGCGCCGTCTGCCACGTAGTTGTAGAATATGGCTGCTGAGGTGTTGAGGGAAGAAGGCGTGGCGACTTCGTGGATCGCGGGCTGTCATGGTGGAAGTGCTATGTCAGGCGATAGTGAGCAATGCATAGACGTCTGAGAATTTACCCCGAAGACCTGTGTTAATTGGCAAGTATTCAGTCACCCGTGCGCCCATGCACCAACTTGAATCGGAACTTACGAATGGTGGGTTAAGCACAGCCAAATCCCACTTGATTCGTGCTGGTTTTCTGGGCTGTTCACGAACTCCCAAGCAGCTGCAAAGGACAAAGAAGGAATGGCACAAGTCAGCAACCTTCCGAACTGAAAACAATGTGACGAGGTCTCTGACATCTCTCTGCAAGCGTCTTCGATGCTCTATATTTCACCATATTGGGAGCCTCGTTCTTCCTGCCTTCATCTACGAATTTCTTGAGGATTTCAAGGCACTGGTCGTTCCAGTCCAATTCTGTGAACGTGAGCGGGTTTGGGTCCTCACGGAGCACTGCTGCTCCGGATGAGGTGATCACGACCCGCTTCACTTTGGTAGATCTAGGAGGGCAAGTTGGACAGACGAGCTGTGTGCAAACAGTTCGGCGCTTACTCGTCCTTGAGAACGCTCTTGAGCATTCCTACTGTACCGTTCACGGCTGGTATGATCAATTCTGTGAAGTGTGGTCAGCGACTACTCGGTAGGGTGGGCAGAGGTTCTGATCCAGTGTGGGTGAGACTCACCATCGGGGTCGACTGCATTCAGATGGAAAGGCGACGCGGTGTGTTCGATAGCATCCACTCCTTTCACCGCCTCGTCAAATGCCCCATCCTATAACAGAGATAAATCAACGATCAGCAACGCCGAAATCCAAACTTGAATTTAAACCTGAAAGAGACGTGGCGAAGATCACGGCGAGCTCACCTTTGCAATATCTTCAACCACGACAACCTCGAACTTATCACCATACGAAGCAAACGTCTTCTTGAGATGTTCGCCCTTCGCTACAGACCGCGCTGTACCCCGCACGGAGTACCCCCTCTCAAGGAGTGATCCGCACGACCCAGGCTGCTATATAGCCGGTCGCACCAGATACGAGGACTTTGCAAGGAGGCTGGACGGCGGGCATCTCAGTGGTGGGAGTAATAATCAAGCACTGTATGACTTGGGTATCAGTCCACTCGTGAACAGATCCGATATTTATATTCTTTGGACCCGTGGCTCACGTGGGCGATAACACGCAATGAGCATGGTAGAATTTCAAGCCCTGAGTCGCCATCACTGAAGCTCGATTTTTGCTAGACATATTTGTATTTTGTATGGACCTCATGACAACCTGATACATACATACATAATCCAAATAATTAGTAAAACGATCTGTCTGCGCGTCTGATAAGGTCATACATACATCGATGTCGTTATGTCGCTTTCCCAATCGCGGACCCACACCAGGGCAACAGGCTGCCTTTGCACCGTGTTTTCGTTGTAAGACCAGCAATACCGACGACAAGTTTGAGCAACGTGAAATCTGGTCGTTGAGCGTAATAGAAATTTTACGTTCGGAGCATGTACAGAACAACAATCTTTCTTGTTCCAAAAACACTGCAAGACTTTGGCCAGGATGAAAATCAAATTTAACCTGCATTTTCAGAGCAAATTATGTAAATGGATTGAAACTGGAATCGACAAGTGCAGTGATTGCGTCCCCCCCAATTCTGCTGAGTACATAATTGGCATTTACTGTACTTGGTGTACACAGTATGTACATTGCCGCTGCTGTCTATGTTGTCACTGGCGTACTTGTACCAATTCTCTACCATCCGCGGGATTCATAATCCGTAAGGGTATCCTTTGTGGTTTCCGCGATAGACCGATACTTCAACCCAGTACACGATCAGCCTTGACTGTGTTGTATATCACCAAGTGTTTTGCCGTCTTGCCCGCGCCTCTGACTCCAACTGGGAGGGCAGTGGAGAGCTTGGGAGGTGGGTTCAGGTCATTAGCCGCATCAACTGAACGAGCAAAAAAAAAAGCGGGGGAGGAGGAGAGCATGTCAGTTTAAGATTCCAAGCCCTCGAAGGAATTGCACTCACTAAAATCTTGCCACTTCCACAGTCCTGCCGGCGAGGATCACACGTTCTCGTCAGTCACATGAAACCTCAAAACACACTACACACTCACCGGCACTGACGATAAACCTCTCGCCACCTGCCGCTTCCGTCTCCAGCGCAAGAGCGTGCGCTTCGGCAAGGTCGCGCACGTCGATCCAGCATGTACCAGTGTTGGCGAGGAAGTCGTTACCTGCTGTGTTCGCTTTCTCACTGTCTGCTACGTAGTTGTAAAACGAGGCTGCTGAGGTGTTGAGGGAAGAAGGCGTGGTAACTTCGTGGATCGCGGGCTGTCATGGTGGAAGTGCTATGTCAGGCGATAGCGAGTAATGAATAGACGTCTGAGAATTTACCCCGAAGACCTGCGTTAATTGTCAAGTAGTCAGTCACTCGTGCACCCATGCATCAATTGGAACTTACTAATGGTGGGTTAAGCACGGCCAAATCCCACTTGATCCGTGCCTGGTTTTCTGGGCTGTTCACGAACTCCCAAGCAGCTGCAAAAGAAGAAATTGCACAAGTCAGCAACCTTCCGAACTGAAAACGAGGTGACGAGGTATCTGACATCTCTCCGCAAGCGTTTTTCGATGCTCTATATTTCGCCAAATTGGGAGCCTCGTTCTTTCTGCCTTCATCTGCGAATTTCTTAAGGATTTCAAGACACTGGTCGTTCCAGTCCAGTTCTGTGAACGTGAAGCGGGGTTGGATTGTCGCGGACTACTGCTGCTCCGGATGAGGTGATCACGACCCGCTTTCACTTTAGTAGATCTAAGAGGGCAAGTTGGACAGACGAGATGTGTGGAAACAGCTCGGCGCTTACTCGTCCTTGAGAACGCTCTTGAGCATTCCTACTGTACCGTTCACGGCCGGTATGATCAATTCTGTGAACCACGCCTCAAGCATGTACTCGCTAGGGATGGGATAGAGCTTCTGGTCCAGTGTGGCCGTGACTCACCATCGGGGTCGACTGCATTCAGATGGAAAGGCGACGCGGTGTGTTCGATAGCATCCACTCCTTTTACCGCCTCGTCAAATGCCCCATCCTAACCAGAGATAAATCATATCATCAGCAAACGCCGAAATTCAAATTTGAAAGGGAAACAGTGCGAAGATCACGGAGAGCTCACCTTTGCAATATCTTCAACCACGACAACTTCGAACTTATCACCATACGAAGCAAACAGCTTCTTGAGATGTTCGCCCTTCGCTACAGACCGCGCTGTACCCCGCACGGAGTACCCCCTCTCAAGAGTGTTTGAACGACCCAGGCTGCTATATACCCAGTCGCACCAGATACGAGGACTTTGCAAGGAGGCTCGGGCTGGACGGCGGGCATCTCAGTGGGTAAATGATAACCAAGTATGACTTGGGTATCAGTGCACTCGTGAACAGGTCCAATATTTATATAATTCGGACCCGTGGCTTACGTGCGCGATAACACGCAGTGAGCATGGTAGAATTTCAAGCCTGTGAGTCGCCATCACTGTCAACTGAAGCTCAATTTTTGCTAGATAGATGTGAATTTTGTATGGACCTTCTGACAGCCTGATAATCCAAATAATTAGTAAAACGATCTGTCAGCACGTCTGATAAGGTCATAGTGACTCATACATCGCTATGTCGCTTTCCCAGGCGACACGATGTGTTGGGGTGGACGTTGGACGTTGGACGTTGGCTGCTCAGTGCTATTCATCTTCAAGTTGGAAGTGTATGGCCGTATAGCCACTGCTTACTTAATCACGAAATAACTTCGAATCGTCGTCTTACATACTACAGTAGATATGCTCATAATGCATTGAGTATTGGCGGTTCCCAGGCTAAGCATTATGAGCATATCTACCTGCTATTACTCATAGTACAGAGCCTGCATTCGCTGAGACATAGTTGCCATTTACTTGGTACATACAGTACAATGCTGCTTGTGTCTATCTTCTCACTGGCGTTCTGGCGCCAATTC
>MU123866.1:45542-70194 GCA_014904935.1 Melanogaster broomeanus | reverse complement strand
CCATCAGCACCCATTGGTGTATGGAGTCAGAGACTGCTCAGAATCTCACCACTCTCCAGCGACTGAAACACATCTTTCCGCGGTTTCAGCACCCGAGTCGTTTGCCCTACCATCGAGCTTCCTCTGGACGAGCGCCTTAGCAACGTCGACACTACAGACATCTTCCCGCCGTTTCAGCACTCGAGTCGTTTGCCCTACCATCGAGCTTCCTCTGGACGAGCTCCTTAGCAACATCGACACTACAGACATCTTCCCGCGGTTTCAGCACCCGAGTCGTTTGCCCTACCATCGAGCTTCCTCTGGACGAGCTCCTTAGCAACATCGACACTACAGAGGACAATCACCCGCACTTCAGCACTACCAGAATGAGCCCATAGTCCCTGTTGATTCCAACGTTGTCATACAAGAGACCTCCAATCTGGAGCGCTTCATACTGCGAGTGAGTCGCAAACGCCTCGCAACAACTATGACACTGACTTACATACACCTCCTCTATCACAAGCCGTCAAGGAGGCTCTGCCTCTGACGTTTCTCTGAAAGTCGGCCAACTAGAGACAGTACTACCATTAAGCAGGTTCCAAATTGATGGTATATTGCATCACAAGTCGTTGGTCTCACACTTACCAGAAACTCTATACTAGGCCCCAATCGAGGGAAGATTACCGCCCCTGCCTGGTTCCCTGAAGAACCTTGAGGACGATGATCCCAAGATTCTTGGTACTTTTGGCAAGGTAAGCTACTGTCTATCCTGATGAATTCATTCTCATTCCACGCAAGCAGGAACTTGAATCCAGGTTGCTCCAAGCGGCATCGCCATTCTACGAGACGTTCACCATCAAGTCCGCGCTGTGGCATGTCTTCCCCATTACACGTATGACAAGACGTTCTTCTACCCTGCATTCGTCATGCTGCAAGCCATCGGTATGCATGCTCACACTTCTTTGTAAGGTAAACTGAATTATCGTCTTTTATTCGATGATAACTTATCTGCGATGCCAGCAGCTCCCATAGACCAATCATATGCCATCGAGATACAGATTGAAGACACGCTCACTGCACCGTTTGCTATTCTGCAAACTGTGGTTCTTCATACTACTACCTAGCTACAGTGAACACCAAATCCGTGTCATCGCGCTTGTACTGCCAACCATCAGTAGTCTGTTGGAAGTGTTCATTTCCGCAGATCAGGTGAACATCATGACACAGTTGGCGATGTTGAGCGTTCACTTACGCACAAGTGGGAGGACAACAGGATGTCATCATGCAGCGCATAGTGGACAATGTAGTTAGTGGCAATAGCCGCCGGCTCTCTTGGCGAAGTACTATGGCGCTTAGTCATGGCAACAACTTGTCCTCATTGTTAGTGTTCGACAAGAAGGGCTTACCTTCTGACTTCGTCGATGCCAGTCAAACGCAAGGCAAAGCAACTTGAGGCAGAAGATGGAGAAGGAGGCCATCCCCTTCGACGGTCCAGTCGCCTCGGGGCAGGCTGTGGAGGCCATGCCACACAACTGTCAACCATCGGGCGGGCTCTTGCAAGTCCCAAGAAAGTCACGAAACGAGGAAAGATCGAGGTACCAGCCTCCGAGCCCCTCAATGCTCTTGCTCCCCAGCCGAAGACCGGAGAAAGGGTGCCAAAACTCGGTCCCGAAAAACGCAAAAGGTAAGTAATCCTACGCTCCTTTCAGAAATCGGTCCTCACAAGTATATAGTCTAAAGCCAGCACTGGTAATCCACAGTCCTCACCCCAGCATTCCACCGGTGGTGCTTCAGACCGCGACGCTAATCGTGAGGGACCACTTGCACCTTTACCTATACTCCACCAGGGTCAGCCCGGTGATCGCTTTGGTTTTCACTTGGGCGGAGCGGCCCCACCTACTTTTGTTGGAACTGAGTCTATTGACCGGTACCAAGAAATGGTTAATCACGCGAGGACAGGATCTTCCAACCCTACCTCACGGAAAGACGGCTTGCTGGTGCATAAGAGGAGGCATTCCCAATCATTGACGTTCACCCCTTCGGACCACAATGAAAGCCATCTGAAGCAGGCCAAACTTGCCGGCTCAGGTGATCATTCAAAGCTGCATTCAAGCCTGGCTCCTGACACGTCGGCCATTCTCAGGCTAGACACCAGCGCCAGCGCTCTCGCTCCATAGCCGTCCCAGATTTGCCGCACTCTACTACTCCACGCCCTTTCCATCTTATTGGCCGAGGTGGGCCCACCCCACAACCTGGGGATATCAGATGCAGGCCACAAAGGGCTCCTGCCATTTTCCCAGGTACTTTGAGCACGACTCATCCAGACGAGCCTTTCCTCGAGTCACCACTTGTTGGTCATCAGTCTCGCGCCGCTACTCCACAGCTTCCTCCCTCCAGTGTCCGTGGTTTGGCCAGCGTGCGGCTCGCTACGACAGGAACTTCAGGTCTGGATCTGGACATCATGCCAGTGTCCACACACCCCAAACCAACCCATCGACGTCAACGCTCCCGTACTGTGCCTGCTCTTGTCCCTCTGCAGCAGCACCAAAATGACGTGCCTCTGTCCTCCGCCATTCAGACCTCACAGCCTCGTAAGCGCTCCTCCTCGCTGGCACAGGCAAGCCAGCATGGGCAACGTCCTGGATTACCAGCAGCTTCCAAAGAGCACAGTCAGCGTTCCTCGGTCCCTCCACATGACATGGGCCCCACGCATTACTACTCTACCACTCCGACTAAGCGCCAGTCTTTGCATCGAGCCACGTCAGGGCACTTCTATAGTAAATCCAAATCTCATTCCGTGCAAGGGATCCAGCGCACATCGACTCTCATCCGGGCTCCAAATTTGGAGCAAGTGAACGAGTCATCTGAAGTCCCACATTCTTTTGACATCGAGGAGCCGGACTTTTCCTTTATGCACAATGAATCTGGTGAGTCAAGTCCCAACAAAATCGTTAAAATGCAGGACCACTCATGATTATAAGGCTTCTCTGGCAACGACGAGGACAAGGATGAGAAATATGTCCAGATGTATTCTGATGCCGCCAGCCGGTACGCTGAAGGGAATGAAGACTACGATGGTCACAGCAATAGTACTCCCTGGGGCAATGACGATTACGGCGACGCTGATGATCATGGCAACACTGACAATTACGGCGATAACTACGGCGATAACTACGGCGATAACGATGTGCAACTGACGTTGCGATCCGAGAATGGTGTTGAGATGGAATCTCGCTCTACTGCCGTTATTAACGACTCTGGCGAGGACGTACATGAAGATGGTGGTGTGATGTGGTTGAGGTCTGGGCTTGATGATGAGGAACGCAAGCAATTTGGAGATCCTTAACGAAGCTGCTATTGAGCGAGGCAAGAAGCGCATCCGGAAGTGTTATGGACGTGGGAAAGGATGTGGTCCATTACTCTGATGTCGACATGCATTACAGTAACGAGCAGGACACAATGAACTTCGAGTCCCTTCGCCGTTACCAGAGTGTAGACTTTGATAGGGAGCACTCGGGCAAGTTTCGTCACCGCCATGGTGCACAGCAGCCCGAGCGGCTTAACTGTGGTCCTCGACGAACCGTGGAGCTGCAATCGTCACGCAAACACAACGACCGTTTTGTTGAAGAGGTATGGATATATTTCCTGGCCTCGAATGTCTAACAAATTGAATCTAGGTGAATACCAACTATGACCTTCTTCAACGCCACCATGCAAAGAATCGTGCCCCACGCCCTCCATCTCAAGGGTTTCTGGATGACGTCCGTCGGAACGTGCACCATAACGAGAAGCAAAGCTCTCGACGCCGAGCAGAGCTTCCATCCTCTACTGAGGACGAGGACGAGGACGAGGACGTGACCGGGACCGGGACCGGGACCAGGAATGAGAGCAGGTGCAGGGGCGAGGGCGGGAATGAGGATGGGAGCGAGGACGATGGAGACCTGTCGCAAGGTGATGATGCTCCAGCTTCCGGTTCCAAAAAGGCGCACAAGGACGTTAAAGCAGAACATCGATGATCCTACGCTCTCGAGCTTCTATCCCCGACTGTGTCGGGCAGTGTTTAGATTATGCGAAGGGCTTGTTCCGTCTGCACAAGTTACGCATGACCCGTTTCCGACGCCAATCGGGCAAAGACCGGTATCTGCAGGGAGCTTCTGGGAGAGGCTATGATGCATTTTAAGGATCAAAGGCGCAATATTGAAGATGGTAAGTTCTAGTGCATCGTTGCTAACTGCTCTCATACCATTTACTCAGGTTACTGGCCAGGGTACAAGATGACATGGTGACCGTGGTACGTACATCCACATCTGATAGTGGTACTGACACGTTAAATGTCGAATCAAGGTTTGGAAAGACATCCACACATTTCGCAGTGAACTGCGCAAAACTGTTGAGGTATAGTCATGAGCGAGTATGATCTACATCCACCGACTTCAGCCACCGACCGGGATGAGCGGATTGCTGCTATCAAGGCGAAAGGCAGCTCCCCTAGCGCACAAGTATCGATTTTTTGCAAGGGGAGTTGACGATAATGTATGTATCCGACGATTATATCAACTGACCTAAGCTGACGCATTGGTTGCAAGGGGAAGCTTCGAACTTTGGGCATAATGCCCTCCGCACTGCCTGCATTGCTGCTTTCTACACGAAGGGTTCAAAGTCCTTTCGTCACCACTCTGTCTTCAAGAAAGCAATCCCACATGTTGCACTGCTATATATCGCATCTTTGGTTTGTTTATTTTTTCTTGCCTTGGCATTGTCCGCAGTTGACCGTTGGCTGTACATCGATGCATGTCAGATTAAAGGATACCTGGATATGCTAGTTGAACGTGGATTCATCAGTAAGAGTACCTCGGTCGACAAGAACAAAGTGGACTACTTGAACATGGAGAAGGTACTCGATAGCGTAGCGAATCATCACTATCATGGCCGCAAACTCAGAAGAATGTTGGAGAACTGGGCGCAAGGAGGGGATGTAAGCTGCCCTTCAGGTTCAATCTCATCAGTGTAATTCATTCCAAACACTTTTAGGCTTGGTTGGTCTCTCGACGAGAACGGCAACATCTCCGCAGAGGAATGTGAAATTATCCTTGACTGACGCCCTTTTTTTTTAGCTTGCCCCATCTATATTCCCCCACCGCTAGTTATTTCATCTTGCTATCGAAAACTTCTGAATCTGTCATGTGGCATCAGCATCCTATCCTCCACGCACTCTTGCAAATCTGTCTTCCGCTTTCATGATTCCACCGACACCAGCATCTTTTCTGTCTCTTTTCCCCATTCCTTTCGTCTTTCCTGCTAATCCTTGTCTTGTCGTGAAGTACTGACCCGAGTCCATCAGTGTCATGTAGGACATGGTACCTACCCTCTTTCTTCTCCCCTATTGCTTACCTTATCCGCACTGTTGTCTTCTCACTCCACTTTACTTCTTTGTGTTTCTGTTTCATTCCCAAGCTTCGTTTAATTGACCGCATCATCCATAATATCATGATATTTCAGTGCCTTGTGGGTGTGCCTGTAAGACATGGCCCAGATAAAGCAGCTCCATACAGCACTTACCCTGCTCTGCACATCATTTGACAGCAATGTGCACTCTGCACAACACCAGACAGGACTGACAGACCCTTCACAACGATTGACAGTTCCTGCCATTGCCTGCAGCATTTGACAGTATTAACATGTTTGCACAGTCACCGACAGTTTTAACATATTTACACAGTCACCTACAGTATTAACATGTTTGCACAGTCACTGACAGTTTTAACGTATTTACACAGTCACCTACAGTATTGGTAAGAGCTGGACAGGCACTGTTGTTATGTATAGTAATAGACAGATTTAGTGACACTGTACAGTGCTGTACAGGTACAGATCTGCTGTCAATTATGTAAGGTGCTGTGAGATGCTGTGAGATGCTGTGAGATCACTGTGAAGTCACTGTGAAGATGCTGTACAGGGGGGGACTTAGCTGTGGGACTGTGAGCTGCTGTGTCCACCTGTGGAGTGCTGTGCAGGCCTGTAAATTACCTTAGGGTTTTGCTGATGTTCCTCGGATATGGGATACACCAGCCTTTCTACCACCCCACCGACATCTTCGTTTTCTGCACCTGGACTTCTGTTCCTAGGACTTGGCTACATCCGCAATTATAATTCGAATGGCTACTCAGTAGGCGGTGGCCAAGATTCACTGTGGCAAACATTCGACGCTGGCGCATTTGGGCTTGACCCCGAACTGCCGTTCACTCTAGGTGAAGTCATTCCAGAGCCTCGCGAAGGGCAGCAGTCTCCGTCGCGATCACGCCCTTGAACGCATCCCTCACGGCTCGGGCCATATCACGGCCACTTTTATGCCATTAAACGTTTCAACGTCGTATGCCTACTGGACCTTTACTCAGAAGCACGACGTCTCATTTAATTGTTTCTTTTCTTTTCAATTACCTCTTCCTTTTTTTCTTCCTTTTTTTGATTTCATGTCGTTTGAAAGGCTTGTATTCATACGACCACATTGAACTGCACTCCCGCTATTTTAGAGTTGCTTTACATGTTAGGCAGCCATACCCAACACTAATATTTGAACTTTCACTTTCCCTTCCATCGAGCTACGATGTCGACTCGCTTCGGTTGTTCTTTTTTTTCGATTACTTACAATACGCCAACGTTGCCCTCCTCCAATGGCAGTTGAGCCTGAAAGACGTCCAGCCGTCGGATCTTCTCCAAATCCGCAAAACATAGTGTATTCAAGTTTGCTACTGTAATTCTCTATTACATACCACCGCAGGTCTCCTGGACCGCTTGTATTAATATTAGTGATATGGCCCATAAAAATAAACCCTAATCTCGTTCTACATAGTTTTTTTTCACGTTCCGCTGGTTCAGCCACAGTGGCTGACATTGTTTACAAATGTTATACTCCAGCCGCTGTGGAGAGTGTGAGGGAGCTTAAGGTTGTGCTGGGTTTGAATTTGTTGAATCATGTGACTTTGCTTTGTAATAGTCTTAAAATAGTACTACCACTCAGATATCACCAAGTCCCTCTCCCTAGCAAGTCGCCCTCACACTCGAAACAGCGGTGGGAAGGAGCCTGGAGCACTACATTACTTACAAAGTCTTACATTGTCGAATGACAAACATAGGATTTTTCGGAATTTACCGGCCGTGCTCCACAACGAGGCCATTACATAACCCTGCGGACGAACAATGAAATACAACTTGTCAACCAAGCCTGATAATCTCGCACTGGTAACTTACGCGTTTATGCATCTAGATCTATCACCACGGCGAATCTTGACCAGATGATGATCGATGATCGATCACCTTTTCAAGTCTCGTCCCAGTGATCGCTTTGTCACGATTCCCAACAGTCCGCCGACTTCCACCACGAAATAACGGGCAATACCTGTGGTCCTGGAGGCTGTCTTGCCCATTTAGTTTAGATGCATGTCTGACTTAGTCATTGTGCAGTATTTTTGAGCTATACACAAAGACGGACGAAGACGCGATATGACCCACCAATGTTGTCGATCTGCCTGCTGCAATTGAAACGGACGCGTCCTCGAACTCGTCGCAACCAACAAGATCACCAAAGAACTCCAATCATGTTGAGCCAGCGCAAACGTCCAGAAGACGTTCTGCTTCAAAGACGTCACTGATCCATTCCGTCCAGGCTGCCCGTTCGCACGCAGGCATTCGCGAGCCCTTTAATTCACCTCTGGCGCGAGTTTCGCCCTTTCCCAGGTTTCTCTGCGCTCGCCCAGGTATGACTGCTAGTAGACGTGACAAATTCGTTGACACTCACTACCTCACCTCTAGTCTCGCATCGCTATCGACGACCAATGTCCCCCAATTTCCGTTCAACATCTCCAGTATCTACTCCTAGCCCATCCATGGACGTTTCCGATGAAGACGACACTGTACCCTTTGAAGGACATACTCGGTCGATCTACGCGTTCGCCTGCTCTCCTGATGGCAAGAAAATTGCCACTGGAGCATACGACGGACTGATTATAATTTGGGACTCAAAGACGGGCACCATGATCAAGCAGCTCCAAGGTCACACCGAATGTGCCAGGGTCATATCCTTCTCACGCGATGGTAGCAGGCTAGCGAGTGGAAGTCATGACCACACGCTTTGCATATGGGACACCACCTCTGGGGAACCTGTCGGGGAAAAGTGGGAAGCACATTCAGATCGGGTGTTGACAGTCAACTACTCGCCGGACGACGAAACGATCGCAAGCGGAGGGAAGGATTCCCTGGTGCGGATCTGGGATACACAGCAAAAGGTAAAGGTTGTCGAGATTACTGAGCACCCTGACGAGGTGAACTGTGTCACGTTCTCGCCTGATGGAACCTGTCTGGCGACGGCCTGCAATGATAGCAACATTCGCATCTTCGATGTCCGCACTGGAGACTTGGTTCTTAGCCCACTAGCAGGACATATGGCCCGGTTGGGGTCGTTGCATACAGCCCAGATGGCATGCAACTTGCGAGTGGCTCCTTTGACGGCACCATCCGTACTTGGGATGCCCAAACTGGCGCCTTGCTACTCGGCCCTGTGGAGGGTCACACAGATACAGTCTTCCATGTCGAGTATTCCTCAGATGGAAAGACCCTTCTCGGTAGCTCATTCGATGCAACCATCTGCATTTGGGATTCGGTTATGGGGCAATTAGTTGCAGGTCCATTGCGAAGGCACTACGGTTCGGTTGCCGCTAGATACTCTCCGGACGGGACTCATTTCGTGAGTGCTGGATTCGATCGATCCATTCGCCTGTGGGATGCAACAACCAGGGAGGTCATTTTACCATTGGTATGCATATATTCATTCAATTTACATCATGACTCATAAGCGGATCCAGGTGATAGAGGTCGATAAACTCGATTATGAAATCACTGGCCCTTTCAGAGGCCACACGAACTTTATTTTAGATGTCGCATACTTCCCTGATGGCATGCGTGTGGCCAGCGCATCACTCGACAGCTCAATTCGTATATGGGACGTTCACACGGGTGCTCATATCAAGCAGCTGGTGCATGCAACGTCCGTTCGCTCCTTGTCAATCTCGTCAGATGGTCAGCGATTGGTCAGCGGAGGACTTGGTTCCGAAATCACGGTATGGGACTGCACAACGTGGCAAATCACGCTTCGCATTCGCGAACGGGGACATTCCGAGTCGGTACCCTGCGTGACCTTTTCACCAGATGGCAGTTTGATTGCTACAGCTGGAGACCGTGGCGAACTATTCGTCTGGAGCTCAGACACAGGTCACCGTATGAAGACGATGTCAGGCCACGACAACGCTGTGCAAGTTTCGACTGTTACCTTTTCGCCAGATGGGGCAAAGGATTGCCAGTGGCTCACATGATACCACCATACGTGTCTGGGACGTCCACAATGGCGAAACAATTGCTGCACCACTCGAGGGTCACAGTGGTGGCGTCGATTCCGTAGCTTTCTCGCCGGACGGCAAAAGTATCGCTAGCGTCTCTGCTGATGGCACTCTGCGAGTCTGGGACTTAGAATTAGGCAAAGTGAGCCTCGGGCCCATCAAACACAATTCATCCATCCACGCAGTTTCCTATTCGCCAGACGGGAAAACCATCTGCACCAGTTCTGAGGACGCTACCATATCCTTGTGGCATGCCACTACTGGTGAATTGATTCTTGGTCCCCTCCGAGGTCACAGGATGGACGTGACGTCGGTTGCTTTCTCGCCGGATGGACAGCGGATTCTTACTGGCTCATACGACCAGACCCTTAAATTTTGGGATTCCGCTACTGGAGAAGTTGTCGAATTTTCTGTGCGTTGGACTGTGCGGTGATGGATTCTGTTTTAGCACTGACGCGCGCGAACAGGATTCGATCCGTACTGAAAAAGATGTGAGTAGTCGACATGATTCCTGCACTATTGTTGACAACTGTCTGCATCTTGAAGCACAACGCTCTGTTGGATGTGAGTAGCTGGTTGCTGGTTGCTACCGTAGCTCGCTGACATGCCGCATCATCCAGTTGCCTGCTGTGCCAGTTCCCAGGACGATGTCCCGGGCAGGTTTAGCGGAGGGCACAGCGGACCGGTTGGACGTACGTCCTCTTTACTGTTGTTCCCCATATCAATCTCACGTTTTGTTAGTTCCTAGCAGCCTCTAGGCACCTTTCCGCCGAGCAGTCCAACCCTCTAAGTCGCGCGGCGGGACCTTGGTCCCGCTTGCGAACTGCCCGATCTCGACGCCCAGAACGCGCACCACAGGGTCATCTGGAGGATATTGGACTAAGCTCCCCTGTTGATGTAAGTTAATCCATTTCACGATTGTCAGTGGTCACGAAGTAGTTAAATATGCTCTTCCTCCTCAGTTCTCCACGTCCACCCGCCCAGCCCCAGAAGATTCACCTCAGCCTCGTTCTACTCTGTTCAGCGTTCGTGCTCTCTTCTGGCGCCGGCCCAAAGTTACGCGCGTCGCGTTTGGGAAGCTGAGAGAAGTGAGTTTATGCCAGTGCCTTTCTATCAATCATCGCCAGTTTGGTTGTTCGTCCACCTATACTCCATTCAGTTTTGCCACTCAGATCTAGATGACGCGGGCTTGACTACTGACCTCCGCTGCAGCTTTCCGCGATCGCGCAACAGACGCCACCCCGGCCAAACATTCCAATAGAATTCTCAGACGACGAGGCATCGGTCACTGGCAGTGGTCAGCCACCTACACGGGAGCCAGAGGATGACTCAGGTGCTGCATCTGGCCAAGGAACCAACGTCAGCACGTCGGGACCTTTACAGCCCGACACATCAACTGCTCCGCCAGCGACACAATCACAGACCGAAACCCCCCCTGGAGCAGCCGCAATAATGTCACCCGTGCATGCAAATCCCAGCCCGCCGCAACAACTCCAAAATGCTTTGGACACCGGCGCCGACCATGGGAAAGGTTGTTGGTGTTGTTGAGTTGAATATGCGACGCCGACACCAACGACCCGACACTGGAGGGACTATCCTCGGGTAGACATCTCTGTTATTACCTCTGCCTCCCTTGTTGCCGTGACCCCAATTTCAACAGCCCATCGCATTTCGTTTCCATCATCACGTATGCATCTCTTGACACTTTGTACAATTGTGTGAATCACGGGCCCTTCGGCCGACCCCAGTGTACTACATATGTCCCAGCCACAGATCCCGACCCGATTTCATTTTGATTTACGATGTACAGTATGCATATCTTACTTGACTCGTACGATTGTGATCATTCATCTCTTCTTCAGTGTAGTGTCGGTCGGTGTTATATGATCTAGCCAGAGTCTGTCTTATTCATGCTAAATCGAATCGGACGTTGGAGCCTACGACAGCCCCAACAGGGTAGCAGCCATTGGTATAAGAGGATAGGTACAGTACACCACGCCATGGATGATCGAAAATAACGTGAAAGCCATACCGTCTGTTAGGATAACACCCATCAGATGTGCAACCAGTGAAGACCACATCACCACTAGAAGGAATCGAAGACCAAAAGTGAATCAGTGAACGAGACGCCTGTAGGACTGCACGCAGAGACAGGATCGAAGAACCTTGACGTCGGGTGGTCGGTGGAATTCGGCCAGTCCGCAACAGGGAGGGGATAGCACCAACTACCGCAGTCAGTACTAGATTTGACATGAGGTGGAGTGATCACACTTGCGCTGCTAGGTCAATGTCCCGGAGAGAGAAGTCTGCACAGCACGACGTGGGATACTGGACTATAATTGGGTCACTAACAGTTGAGGGGAGGGAAGGCCATACATTTGACACGCTCGCTGTCAAGGCGTCCAACTTGAGGCAGCTTGGAGGATTAAAGTTATACGATTCGATAAGGCAGTGTTACATTTTTCCACCTCCGCTTCTCCAATGCTTGCTGATCTGACGGACGGGATGGGGGCTTCGGTGAGTCGTGTCGTGAGCCATACACGTCGATGCTCGGAGCACCCGCGGATTCAGGCTTGGATTCAAGTTGCTGAACGTCTCCATCATTTCTGGAGCGTGACCGAACGAGTCTGTTTGATACTGTAAGCAGTGGCCCAAAAATAAGATTTCGGAATTTACCGGCTGTGCCTCATTGCCAAGCTTGCACCCACAGACTGTTAACGCCGCGGACGACTGAACAATGAAATACAATGATGCATCTCGCACGCGTTTATCCATCTGTATCACCACGGCGAATCTTGACCCGGGTCATGGCCATGCCAGAATCAAAAGCTGTACAAGAGCATTCAGATTCAGGTTGCAGACAGCGTAACGTTGGCTCGCCATTCGTTCCACGTCTCGTCCCGGTCATTGCTTTGTCACGATTTCCACTCCAAGTCGGCCTACGTGCACCAGGAAATAACAGGCAATACCTATGTAGGCCCTCTTTCCCATTCAGTTTCGGCGCATGTCTGACTTAGTTACTGTACAGTGCCTTTGAGCTGTACACAAAGACGGACGAAGACGCGATACGACCCACGAATGTTGTCGATCTGTCTGCAGAAACCGCAAAAAGACGCGTCCTCGAGGTCGCCGCAACCAACAGGATCACCAAAGAAGTCCAATCATGTTGAACTAGTGCAAAGTTCACAAGATGTTCTGTAGAAAAAACGTTGCAGATCCATTGCGTCCGTGTGTGGTGCGTCCGTATATGCATTTCGACACTCTAATCCTCACATCTGGTGACCTCAAGGGGAATTATCCCTTCTGCTGGCTTTCAGGTTGGCCAAAAAAACATGGTTCCTTGGACACCGTCGTCGCGTGAACATGTCTGCTACCTCCGAAAGGCGGTTGTTTGGACGAGCAATGACTCACGGGTCAACTTCTGCCTGAGGACGTCTTCGGTGAACGATCTGACTAGGCATCACCATGGAGGTTTGGTTTTCAGGTGTTCTCTTGGATGTGTAAGTCTAGTTTAACACGGTTCTACTCACATTCTGACGTCCAACATCCCATGGCAGATGCGATGCGGAGCGTTGGCGGTGTGGGAAAGGGCGCCTCTGGCGGCGGGATTGTGACTTTGGGACTACCACTTTCCCTCAAACATTCGGTGCACTACGATCAAGATAGGAAACCCTACAAGCGGGTCTCTACTGCACTCTCAAGATGTCCAGTCTGACCGTCAACAGTTCTCACATAGATGATCCCCAGACAATATTCCAGCACGTACAGTCCACGTTCCAATGCTCTTCAAAAATGACCACGAGCCGTACACCCAATCGTACGGGACTTTTCAGAAATCGCCAGATCCTGGGTTTTGGAACAATGTAAACAATCATATGCGGCTCCAGGAACTGTCCGATTCGCGCGAAATTCCGACCGCTTCACTTAAACCCTTGTTGCCCGTGCGACTCTGGGCACGCAGGCAAATCAGATTTGGATGTCTTGGATCGACAGCATGTCCTGACTAACCTTGGTGAATGGTGTTTGTCTGCCGGTTGTATTTGCACGCTGAACGCGCGTGTTTAGGACGGGATTGGCCTGCGGTGATGAACCGAATGTCAGTGACAATATTACATGCGACGATGCTCGTGAAACCGCCACGCCTGCGTGTCTCTTTCTTTGCTGTGCACGTAAGAGTGTCCCAGGACGAGATCTGTATCATGCGTCTTTAGTCCTTCAACAAGGTGGAGTCTGCAACCAGCGACTACAAGGCATTACTGACGTATACTAGTGATTAGCGAGCATTGCAAGAAGGCGAATGGGTCGTAAGTCGCACGACAAACGGCTGGCACTGGCGTCGTATGACTTGTAGAACGAACCCAATCCTGCGCTGCGCTGTGCTGGATGACCATGCTGTAGACATTCCTGTGGTATCCCGTGCTTCTAGTGTGTGGAACTGCGGTCTGATCGGCGTGTATATCGGAGACGAGGACTATCGGAGTCAGAGGTGGCTCATTATTTCGCTCTCTAAACCCGATCTGTTGTGGCCTTGATGTGTATCTACGAGCCTCGTGTAGACAGTGAGTGAGGCTCTCCGGCCTGCCAGTTTGCGGGGCTACCTGGTGACATGAACAATTTCAGTGTCCAGTGTCCAACCAAATTTTTGTGTGTTGCTCCAAGAGATATGCATCTCAGAGACATCCACAACCAAACGACGCTCAGACAGTCCCGAATTCGAGCTGCTCAACATTGTGCCTCGACTGTCACTCTAACGTAAGCCAAGGCGACTGGCCTGACAATCTTCAGTCCCATCAGAATCCCTTCACAGCATCAGTGAGATCTCGAGGCGCCAATTGAGTGGTGACAGCCCGTTCGCACGCAGGCATTCGTTAGCCTTTAATTCCCCTCTGGCACGAGGTTCGCCCTTTTCCCAGGTTTCTCTGTGCTTGCCTAGGTATGACTGCTGGTATCCGTGACAATAATGCCCTTCGTTAACACTACTACCTTACTTCTAGTCTCGCATCGCTGTCGACGACCAATGTCCCCCAGTTTCCGGTCAACATCTCCAGTATCCACTACTAGCCCGTCCGTGGACGTTTCCAATGAACACGACGCTTTGCCCTTTGAAGGACATACACACGCTGTGATCTACGCAGTCACCTACTCACGTGATGGCAAACAAATCGCCACTGGAGCAGGAGACGGACTGATTATAATTTGGGACTCAAAGACAGGAAGCCAGATCCAGCAGCTCCAAGGTCACACCGACTCCGTCAATACCATATCCTTCTCCCGCGACGGCAGCAGGCTAGTTAGTGGAAGTGATGACCACACTCTTTGCATATGGGACACCACCACTGGGGAACCTGTCAGGGAAAAGTGGGAAGCACATTCCGACAAGGTGGAGACAGTCACTTACTCGCCAGATGACGAAACGATCGCAAGCGGAGGGAGGGATTCCTTGGTATGGATCTGGGATGCACAGGGAAAGATGAAGGTTGTCGAGATTACCGAGCACCCTAACTGGGTGCACTGTGTCACGTTCTCGCCTGATGGAACCTGTGTGGCGACGGCCTGCGGTGATAGCAACATTCGCATCTTCGATGTCCGGACTGGAGCCTTGGTTCTTGGCCCATTTCCAGGACATACGAACTACGTCAGTGTCGTTACATACAGCCCAGATGGCATGCAACTTGCGAGTGGCTCCGGTGACTCCACCATCCGTACTTGGGATACTCGAACTGGCGTCTTGCTAATGAACCCCTTGGAGTGTCACACAGATACAGTCTCAAATGTCGAGTATTCTCCAGATGGACAGACTCTGCTCAGTAGCTCAGATGATGCAGCTATTTGCCTTTGGGATTCGGTTACTGGGAAGCTCGTGGGAAGTCCATTGCGAAGGCACTACGGTGGGGTAATCGCTAGATACTCTCCGGACGGGGCTCGTTTCGTCAGTGCTGGAGCAGATGGATCCATTCGCCTGTGGGACGCGCCAACGAGGGAGGTTATTTTACCATTGGTTTGTGTATTCCTTTAGTCTACATCATGATTCATAAGCAGATCCAGATGACGGAGGTCGATAAACTCGAGTACGCAATCACCGGCCCTTTCAGAGGCCACACGAACTTTATCACAGATGTCGCATACTTCCCTGATGGCATGCGTGTGGCTAGCGCGTCAGATGACAGGTCAATTCGTATATGGGACGTTCAGACAGGCGCACAGGTTAAGGAGCTGGCGCATTCAAGTGAAGTTTGGTCCTTGTCAATCTCCTTCGATGGGCAGCGATTAGTCAGCGGAGGATTTCGTTACATCACAGTGTGGGACTGCACGACGTGGCAAGTCGCGCTTCACGTTCCCGAAGGACATTCCAATTGGGTACGCTGCGTGACGTTTTCACCAGATGGCAGTTTCATTGCTACAGCGGGAGATGGCGGCGAGCTGTTCATCTGGAACTCACAGACAGGTCAACATATCAAGACGATGTCAGGCCACGACCCCGCTAAGGCAGTTTTTTACTGTTACCTTTTCACCAGATGGGCACAGAATTGCCAGTGGCTCAGATGATACCACCATATGTGTCTGGGACGTCCACAACGCCGAAACAATTGCTGGACCACTCGAGGGTCACAGTGACGGCGTCACTTCGGTAGTTGTCTCGCCGGACGGCAAGACTATCGCGAGTGTCTCGGCTGATGGTACTCTGCGTGTCTGGGACTGGGAACTAGGCAACGTGAGCCTCGGGCCCATCGAACATAATTTGCCCATCTACGCAGTTTCGTATTCGCCAGACGCGAAAACCATCTACACCGCTTGTTGGGACGGCACCATATCCTTGTGGCACGCCACGACTGGTGAATTGATTCTTGGTCCTCTCGGAGGTCACAGGCAGAATGTGTCATCAATTTCTTTCTCGCCAAATGGAAAGCGTATTCTTACTGGCTCTTGGGACCAAACTCTGAAATTATGGGATTCTGCTACTGGAGAAGTTGTCAAATTCTCAGTGCGTTGGACTATGCAGTTACGGATTGTATGTTGGCACTGACACGCACCAACAGGATTCGATCCGTACGGAAAAAGTTGTGAGTACTCGACATGATCCTCGCACCACTGTTAACCACTGTTCCACCACACCCTGGCAGAGTTATGCATAATCTGTGGCTACTGTAGATAGGGAGTTTTGCATAATTGGTGAGGCTTATCCTTGCTTCCTTTTATTAATAATTGTGAGTAGCCTCCAGCACTGCTTCTCCTTCCCATTGGTATATTAATTTCCATTTTTTATGTTTTGAGGCACTGATCTATGTTTTGAGATCACCTATGATTAGATAGTCTATTATTATATAATTGCTCCGCTTTTTTGACTACCAAAAGGGGATATCACAGCCACAACATAATAATAGACACTTCCTTTTGTCAAAACACCCAAAACATGTCCAAATCAGGCCAGAGTTTTCATTATCTAATCTTCCCACACATGTTTCAAGCTCTAGCAGCTCATTTCTCCACCACATTTGATTGGTTCTTCTTCTAAGTTTGTAGATTAGGCTATGTACATGTCACAGATCATAAGCTACCACTTTTTCATATGTTATTTATTGTGTGATGAGTAGCAATGGGTTGATTGAGCTGGATGGTTGAAAATTTTTCAAACTCAGCTGGTGGCTGAGAGGTGGCTGTGGCTGCTGTGGCTGGTATGTACTGCCACCGCTTTTTTGGGTGCTTATGTAAGCAAAAAAGCGCCACTACTCCCACTACATTACCACTTTTGGTTAATATAACATATCAGCCCCTGGCCCCCTTCCTCAGCCTTTTCTGCTTTACCACCCTTGCTCCCTTCCTTCTGGTGACAACATATGTAGTAGTTTAGTGCCCTAGTACATAATAGAACATAATTGACTGCTTATATAATTTTATTTGAACCAAATGAGCTTTCTAGGACATGATTTAGGTGTAAAACATAACAAAAAGGGTCTAGAATTTTGGTATTTAAATAGGAGAGTGTCTGGGAGGGTTCCAAACATCACTTAGAAGTTAAGTGAATGTTTTCTAGAAGAAGCTTAAGCCCCTGAAGTGTCCAGTGTAGGTAAAAAGGTCATAGCCTCCTAAAAACATAAAATTAAACATATGGTCATATTCTTCAGGTAAGATACATGAGCTATGGTATTCCCAGGTGTATATTTACTATGTAAGCAATGTATCAAAAGCCTGTGGCAACAGGATGGCTCTCTATGGCTCTACCTCTATGTCTCCTCCTACCCCCCTACTTTCTGAAACTTAAGTTTCCTGCCTATATCTCTTCAGGGCAGTATGATCCTAGTGTAGGTATGATATGACATGACTCATTCATAATGTCACATGCATTGACAACTTTGGTCAATCAGCATGTATACAGAAGGGTATATTTCACTCTATTTCATGTATTTCCACCTACATAGTCTCTTCCAGACACATGTAGCCCTTCTAAGATATGTTCATATACCCTCCTGTGTGAGTTTTACATCCAGGATCAGCTCCTTATATCCTGTAGTACTCAGCTGATCACCCAATCTCTGTTGAGTCACTGATAAAGTCCCTACATGGCCACATCTTTATATTATTTAGATCAGAAAGTTGGAGCACCTCTCTGACATCTATATAGTCATGGACCAACAGTCCCAGAAGCATCCATAAATAATTGAGTGAGCTTTGAGCAACATAGATAAGAAATGGAGTGTGGGAATATTTTAATAGGTGAAGCAAACACATGAAACATATCTTAAAACATAACATTAGGACATTTTTTGGGTGGAAGATTTGATTCAAAATTATGTAGTACTGATCTATGATCTATATTAGAACTATACTAGATACTTATGCAAGGGTGGAAAGGATGTGGAAGTGTGGTGTAGCAAAAATGAGTAAATCTCCTACATAGATGAACTAGCTATTGGTGTTCATACATTGTCCCATATCTCCGCTTCACCTATCAGAATTTTCCCACGCTCTATTTCTTATCTAAAATGCTCAGAGCTCACTCAATTATTTATGGATGCTTCTGGGACTGTTGGTCCATGACTATATAGATGTCAGAGAGGTGCTCCAACTTTCTGATCTAAATAATATAAAGATGTGGCCATGTAGGGACTTTATCAGTGACTCAACAGAGATTGGGTGATCAGCTGAGTACTACAGGATATAAGGAGCTGATCCTGGATGTAAAACTCACACAGGAGGGTATATGAACATATCTTAGAAGGGCTACATGTGTCTGGAAGAGACTATGTAGGTGGAAATACATGAAATAGAGTGAAATATACCCTTCTGTATACATGCTGATTGACCAAAGTTGTCAATGCATGCTGACATTATGAATGAGTCATGTCATATCATACCTACACTAGGATCATACTGCCCTGAAGAGATATAGGCAGGAAACTTAAGTTTCAGAAAGTAGGGGGGTAGGAGGAGACATAGAGGTAGAGCCATAGAGAGCCATCCTGTTGCCACAGGCTTTTGATACATTGCTTACATAGTAAATATACACCTGGGAATACCATAGCTCATGTATCTTACCTGAAGAATATGACCATATGTTTAATTTTATGTTTTTAGGAGGCTATGACCTTTTTACCTACACTGGACACTTCAGGGGCTTAAGCTTCTTCTAGAAAACATTCACTTAACTTCTAAGTGATGTTTGGAACCCTCCCAGACACTCTCCTATTTAAATACCAAAATTCTAGACCCTTTTTGTTATGTTTTACACCTAAATCATGTCCTAGAAAGCTCATTTGGTTCAAATAAAATTATATAAGCAGTCAATTATGTTCTATTATGTACTAGGGCACTAAACTACTACATATGTTGTCACCAGAAGGAAGGGAGCAAGGGTGGTAAAGCAGAAAAGGCTGAGGAAGGGGGCCAGGGGCTGATATGTTATATTAACCAAAAGTGGTAATGTAGTGGGAGTAGTGGCGCTTTTTTGCTTACATAAGCACCCAAAAAAGCGGTGGCAGTACATACCAGCCACAGCAGCCACAGCCACCTCTCAGCCACCAGCTGAGTTTGAAAAATTTTCAACCATCCAGCTCAATCAACCCATTGCTACTCATCACACAATAAATAACATATGAAAAAGTGGTAGCTTATGATCTGTGACATGTACATAGCCTAATCTACAAACTTAGAAGAAGAACCAATCAAATGTGGTGGAGAAATGAGCTGCTAGAGCTTGAAACATGTGTGGGAAGATTAGATAATGAAAACTCTGGCCTGATTTGGACATGTTTTGGGTGTTTTGACAAAAGGAAGTGTCTATTATTATGTTGTGGCTGTGATATCCCCTTTTGGTAGTCAAAAAAGCGGAGCAATTATATAATAATAGACTATCTAATCATAGGTGATCTCAAAACATAGATCAGTGCCTCAAAACACAAAAAAAATGGAAATTGATATGCAAATTGGGTAATGGCAGGGGGAAGAGAAGCACAAGAAGCAGCAAGAAGCAGCAAGAAGCATCAAGAAGCAGGTGTCCTAGCATTCTCTGAGCTTATGCATAATTATGCATAATCTCCTCACAGTGAGCAGCATCCTGAATTATGGAAAACCACCTATCTACAGTAGCCACAGTATTATTCATAATTCTGACAGGGTAGCCTGACTGTTCACATCTTGAAGCACAACGCTCTGTTGGATGTGAGTAGCTGGTTGCTGGTTGATACCGGAGCTCGCTGACGTACCCAATCATGCAGTTACCTGCTGTGCCAGTTACCAGTGCGACGCCCCGGGCTGGTTTAGCGGAGGACACGCTTGACGTACGTCATATCTGGTTGTTCCCCCTGTCGACCTCATGTTTTGTAGTTCCTAGCAACCTCTAGGCCACCTCCCGCCCAGCAGTCCAACCCTCTGCGTCATCTGGCTGGATTTTGGTCCCGCTTGCGACCTCCCCAATCTCGACACCCCGGACGGGCACCCCAGCGTCATCTGGAGGATATCGAATTAGGCTCCCCTGCCCATGTAAGTCAATCCATCTCACGATTGTCAGTGGTCACGCAGTAGTTTAATATGCCCTCCTCAGTTCTCAACGTCCACTCGCCCAACCACAGAGGATTCGCCTCAGCCTCGTTCTACTCTGTTCAGAGTTCGTGCTCTCTTCCGGCACGGGCCCAAAGTTACGCGCGTCGCGTTTGGGAAGCTTAGAGAAGTGAGTTTATGCCAGTGCCTTTCTATCAATCATCACTAGTTGGTTGTTCGTCCACCTATACTCCATTCAGTTTTGCCACTCAAATCTAGACGACGCGGGCTTGACTAGCTTGACTACTGAAGTACTGACCTCCGACGCTGCAGCTTTCCGCGATCGCGCAACAGACGCCACCCCGGCCAAACATTCCAATAGAATTCTCAGACGACGAGGCATCGGTCACTGGCAGTGGTCAGCCACATACACGGCGGCCAGGGAACGACTCAGGTGCTGCATCTGGCCAAGGAACCAACGTCAGCACGGGACATTTACAGCCCGACACATCAATTGCTCCACCAGCGACACAATCACAGGCCGAAACCCCCCCTGGAGCAGCCGCAATGATGTCACCCATGCATGCAAATCCCAGCCCGCAGCAACAACTCCAAAATGCTTCAGACAGTGGCTCCGACCAGGGGAAAGGTTGTTGGTGTTGTTGAATTGAATATGCGACGCCGACACCAACGACCCGACACTGGAGGGACTATCCTCTGTTATTACCTCTGCCTCCCTTGTTGCCGTGACCCCAATTTCAACAGCCCATCGCATTTCGTTTCACATCGTCACATATGCATCTCTTGACCCTTTGTACAATTGTGTGAATCACGGGCTCTTCGGCCGACTCCCAGTGTACTACACATGTCCCAGCCACAGATCCCGACTCGATTTTATTTTGATTTACGATGTACAGTGTGCATCTCTTACTTGACTCGTACGATTGTGATCATTCATCTCTTCTTCAGTGTAGTGTCAGTCGGTATTATATGATCTAGCCAGAGTCTGTCTTATTCATGCTAAATCGAATCGGACGTTGGAGCCTAGGACAGCCCCAACGGGGTGGTATAAGAGGATAGGTACAGTACACCACGTGATCATATAACGTGAAAGCCGTACCGTCTGTTAGGATAACACCCATCAGATGTGCGACCAGTGAAGACCACATCAGTACTAGAAGGAATCGAAGACCAAAAGTGAATCAGTGAACGAGACGCCTGTAGGACTGCACGCAGAAACAGGATCGAAGAACCTCGACGTCGGGTGGTCGGTGGAATTCGGCCAGTCCGCAACAGGGAGGGGATAGCACCAACTACCGTAGTCAGTATTAGATTTGACATGAGGTGGAGTGCTGACACTTGCGCTGCTAGGTCAATGTCCCGGAGAGAGAACTCTGCGCAGCACGATGTGGGATACTGGACTGTAATTTGGTCACTAACAGTTGAGGGAAGGCTATACATTTGACACGCTCGCTGTCAAGGCGTCCAACTTGAAGCAGCTTGAAGGATGAAAAGTTATACGATTCGATAAGGCACTGCTACATTTTTCCACCTCCGCTTCTCCAATGCTTGCTGATCTGACGGACGGGATGGGGCTTCGGTGATATGAAGAAGCTCGTCGCTCCACGAAAACCGCTTAAGGTATCCGCCAGTGAGCCCCACTGCAGCCCTGCTGATGGAAGCCACACCGCAGAATATGTAGAGAGGGTGTAATGTCGCCTAGACGCTAATACGGATGATGGAGCCACGCCGTCCGACATGATATTTATCACGACGGCGATGGGAGAAGAGCCACAGCGACGATTATGGGCCATAATGGGCCTCTAAGATGAGAAGGAATGAGAAGTCGTGTGATCAGAGGAGATCCGGGGACGGCACAGCGAAGGACGTGGAAAGAGGGCAAGACACTGGATGTCAATGTAGTGAGTCGTGTCGTGAGCCATACACGTCGATTCTCGGAGCACCCGCTGATTCAGAGTTGATTCAAGTTGCTAACGTCTCCATCGTTTCTGTAGCGTGAACGAAGGAGTCTGTTTCATACTGTAAGCAATGACACAGTGGGCCACCCAAAAATAAGATTTCGGAATTTACCGGCTGTGTCATTACCAAGCTTGCACTCATCCAGACTGTTAAGTTACGCCGCGGACGACTTGAACAATGAAATACAAACCAAGCATCTCGCACTGGCACGCGTTTATGCATCCACGGCGAATCTTGACCGGATGATGACCGCACCAGAATCAAAGCCGACTCAGGTTGCAGACACAGCATAACGTTGGCTTGCCATTCTTTCCAAGTCTCGTCCCAGTGATCGCTTTGTCACGATTTCCACTCGATTCCCAACAGTCCACCGACTTCCACCACGAAGTAACAAGCAATACCTGTGTAGGCGGTCTTGCCCATTTAGTTTCGGTGCATGTCTGACTTAGCCATTGTGGCAGTGTTTTTGAGCTATACACAAAGACGGACGAAGACGCGATACGACCCGCGAATGCTGTCGATCTGCCTGCTGCAATTGAAACGGACGCGTCCTCGAACTCGTTGCAACCAACAAGATCATCAAAGAACTCCAATCATGTTGAGCCAGCGCAAACGTCCAGAAGACGTTCTGTAGAAAAGACGTCGCTGATCCATTCCGTCCAGGTATGGTGCGTCCATATGTGCATTTCGGCACTCTAATCCTCACGTCTGGTAGCCTCAGAGGGACTATCCCGTTCTGTTGGCTTTCGTGTTGACGGAAACAAGACGTTTCCTTGGACACCTTCGTCCTGTGAACGTATTTGCTACCTCCGACAATGCGGTTGCTTTGGACAAGCCGATGACCCAGGAGACAAATTTTGCCTGAGGACGTCTTCGGTGGACGATCTGATGCGACCGCTCATGGCCAACCAAGGAGGTCTAGTTTTCAGGTGTTCGCTCCGACGTGTAAGTCTAGTTTAACACGATTCTACTCACATTCCTGACGTCCAACACCCCATGGCAGATGCGATGCAGAACATTGATGAGTTGCAACGAACGCCTCTGACGGCAGGATTGTGACTTTGGGACTACCACTTTCCCTCGAACATTCAGTGTACTAACGATCAAGATATGAAACCCTACGAGTGGGTTTCTACTGCACTGTCAAGATATCCAGTTTAACCGTCAACAGACCTCACATAGATGATCCCCGGACAATATGCCGGCACGCACAGTTCACGTTCCAACGCTCTTCAGAAATGACCACGAGCCGTACACCCAATCGTACGGGACTTCTCAGAAGTGGCCAGATCCTAGGTTTTGGAACGATGTAAACAATCATATGCGGCTCCAGGAACTGTCCGATTGGCGCGAAATTCCGACCGCTTCACTCAAACCCTTGTTGCCCGTGTGACTCTGGGCACGGAGGCAAATCAGATTTGGATGTCTTGGATTGGATCGACAGCATGTCCCCGGCTAAACTCGTGAACTGGTGTTTCTCTGCCGAGTTGTATTGCACACTGAACGTCGCGTGTTTAGCGAACGGAGTTGGCCTGCGGTGATGACCAAACTGTCAGTGCGACAAGTATTCAGCATGCCGACCGATGCTTCGTGAACATAACCTGCCGCGCATCGCGTGTCTTTTGGCTGTGCACGCTAAGCTGTACTCAGCGGACTGCTCACCGGGGGTTACAAAGAGTATCACCACCCAGATTTTGCCGACTCGCGAAATACGAGGGACAATATACCTCGGAGACCGCGTAGGACCCAATCGCAAGTCAGAGGTGGCTAGATCTGATTGGATTTCTGTGTTCTAACGAGCCTCTGTAGACATGCAGGCTCTCCGGCTGCTGCATAACCTGATCCACGGTGAACGTGAACACATTCCAGCTGTCCAGTGTCCACATTTCTTGTGTTGCTCCAAGAAATATGCATCCGGTCCACACCGAACGCCGCTCAAACGTCCGAACGTTCGAGCTGCTCAATGCCGTCGACTGTCTAACCCGTAGCAAAGGGCGAACCTGGACTGAACCAATCTTCAGTCCGATCAGGAATCACCTTGTCACAGCATCAGTGAGAAATCGAAGGACGCCAATTGAGTGGTCACAGCCGTTCGCCCACCAGGCATTCGCTAGTTTAACTTCCCCTCATGAGGAGACGCAGTTTCGCCCTCTTCCTCCACCCAGGTTTCTCTCGCCGCCCAGGTTGATGCCTATTCCGTGGACTGATAACGCTTCGTTGACACTCCCACGTACTTACTGTTCTAGCTCTCGCATCGCTGTCTACGCCATGTCCCCCAGTTTCGGTCAACTCTCCGGTATCCACTACTGAGGCCCCGATCCGTGAGTTCG
>MU123866.1:23303-45517 GCA_014904935.1 Melanogaster broomeanus | reverse complement strand
GGATGTATTTCTGGTATACTGGTGAAATCCCAGTACTCTTAGCGGGTAGATGGGGCTCACTATGTGAGTTGCCCGATACCACGTGACACAAGTCGCAACGCTCTCCAAAAAAAAAAAAAACAAAAAAAAAAAACATTGACGTTGCCAGTGGGTGATCGGTGGAATCCGCTTCAGGGAGGGGACAACTCCAACTACCGCAGTCAGTACTACCGTGACGTTTGACATGAGGTAGAGCGATGTCACTCGCGCTGCTAGGTCGATGTCAGGGAGAGACGGGTCTGCACAGCACGAGGTTGGAACTTTAATGGAGGCACCGACTGTCGAGGGGGGATACACGCTTGCTTTCAACGGGTCCGTCCATCTTGCGGAATCGGCTTGGAAGATGACAAGAACTTGAAAGTTATGAGATTCGACCCACATGATATTCACCACACGGGACCATAACGAGGACACTAATATGATCAACAATGGAGAAGTCGTGTGATGCATCTCGCGCGCGTTTACTATCCATCTGTATCACCACGGCGAATCTTGACCCGGGTCATGGCCACGCCAGAATCAAAAGCTGTATAAGAGCATTATCAACTTTTACCTGAGGACGTCTTCGGTGAATGATCTGACTAGACACCTCTCATAGCCAACCAAGGAGGTCTGGTTTTCAGGTGTTCGCTCCGACGTGTAAGTCTAGTTTAACACGATTCTACTCATGTCCAACATCCCTTGGTAGATGCGATGCGGAGCGTTGGCGGTGTGGGAAAGGGCGCCTCTGGCGGCAGGATTATGACTTTCGGACTACCACTTTCCCTCAAACATCCGCTGTACTACGATCAAGACAGGAAACTGAAACCCTACAAGTGGGTCTCTACTGCACTCTCAAGATATCCAGTCTGACCGTCAACAGTTCTCACATAGATGATCCCCGGACAATATTCTGGCGCACACAGTCCACGTTCCAACGCTCTTCAAAAACGACCACGAGCCGTACACCCAGTCGTACGGGACTTCTCAGAAGGGGCCAGATCCTGGGTTTTGGAACGATCTAAACAGTCATATGCGGCTCCAGGAACTGTCCGATTCGCGCGAAATTCCGACCGCTTCACTCAAACGAGTCAAACCCTTGTTGCCCGTGCGACTCTGGGCACGGAGGCAAATCAGATTTGGATGTCTTGGATCGACAGCATGTCCTGGCTAACCTCGGTGAATGGTGTTTGTCTGCCAGTTGTATTTGCACGCTGAACGTGCATGTTTAGACGATTGCGACAATGACGTAGTGCCGCGGTCATTTACCACGTGTTTAGGATGTGATTCGCCTGCGGTGATGAACCGACCGTCAGTGACAATATTACGGGCAACGGTCCTCGTGAAAACCGCCACGCCTGCGTGTCTCTTCCTTTGCGGTGCACACATAAGAGTGTCTCAGAACCAGACCTGCTCAGGGTCAGCGGCGAGAGTCTGAGGAGTATTATACGCCTTTGCGACCGCGAAATATGAGGAGGATACATCTACCGTGGCTCTCCATTTGATCGTATCCTCATTAGCGGTCAACAACCGCACGCTCGGTCTCATCAAGTTCGATGCGATTTACTGGTATTATCTAGACGCTTCACGACAATGTACGATGCGCAGTCCTTCACGAAGGTGGGATCTACAACCAGCGACTACGAGTTTATCATTGACGTATACTAGTGATCGCGAGCACGCAAGAAGACGAATGTTGTCGTAAGTCGCACGACAAACGGCTGGCACTGGCGTCGTATGACTTGTAGAAGGAACGTGATCCTGCGCTGTGCTCGATAAGCCGCTATAGACATTTCTGTGGTACAGCATCTCGTGCTTCTATTCTGCGGAACTGGGGCCTGGTCGAGCTGTATATCGGAGACGAGGACCATCGGGGCCGGAGATGGCTCATTATTTCGCTCCCTAAACCCGATCATGCATGTGTTGTGGCTGCCATGTGTATCTAACGAGCCTCGTGTACACAGTGAGGCTATCGGGCCTCCCAGTTTGCGCGGCTACCTGGTGACGTGAACACTTTTAGCGTCAAGTGTCCAACAAATTTTTTCTGTTGCTCCAAGAAATATGTATCTCAGAGACATCCACAGTCCAACGACGCTCAAACGGTCCCGAATTCATGTTGTTCAGCGTCTCGAATCTCTATTTAACGTGACCCAAGGCAACCTGGCTCAGCAGCCGTCAGTCCGATCAGAATGCCTTCACAGCATCAATGAGGCCTCCAGGCGCCAATTGAGTGGCCACTGCCCATTCGCACGCAGGCATTCGCGAGCCCTTTAATTCCCCTCTGCGCGAGTTTCGCCGTTTTCCCAGGTTTCTCTGCGCTCGCCCAGGTATGACTGCTAGTGTTCGTGACAATGATATCTTCGTTGACACTCACTACCTTACTTCTAGTCCCGCATCGCTGTCGACGACCAATGTCCCCCAGTTTCCGGTCAGCATTTCCGGTATCCGCTACTAGTTCATCCGTGGACGTTTCCAATGAAGACGACGCTGTGCCCTTTGAAGGACATACTCGGGCGGTCTACTCGGTTGCCTACTCTCCTAATGGCAAACAAATCGCCACTGGAGCACAAAACGGACTGATTATAATTTGGGACTCAAAGACGGGCACCATGATCAAGCAGCTCCAAGGTCACACCGAACTCGTCTACGCCATATCCTTCTCACGGATGGTACTAGGCTAGTCAGTGGAAGTGCTGACCACGCTCTTTGCATATGGGACACCACCACCGGGGCATCTGTCGGGGAAAAGTGGAATGCACATTCAGACAGGGTGTGGACAGTCAGATACTCGCCGGACGACGAAACGATCGCAAGCGGAGGGAGAGATTCCCTGGTGCGGATCTGGGATGCACAACGAAAGATGAAGGTTGTCGAGATTACCGAGCACCCTGACTGGGTGAACTGTGTCACGTTCTCTCCTGATGGAACTTGTCTGGCGACGGCCTGCGATGATAGCAACATTCGCATCTTCGATGTCCGCACTGGAGACTTGGTTCTTGGCCCACTATTAGGCCATACGGACTCCGTTAGGGTTGTTACATATAGCCCGGATGGCATGCAACTTGCGAGTGGCTCCGAAGACCGCACCATCCGTACTTGGGATGCCCAAACTGGCGCCTTGCTACTCGGCCCTGTGGAGGGTCACACAGATATAGTCTTACATATCGAGTATTCCCCAGATGGAAAGACGCTTCTCAGTAGCTCGTTCAATGGAACCATCCGCATTTGGGATTCGGTTATGGGGGAGCTTGTTGCAAGTCCATTGCGAAGGCACTACGGTCCAGTAATCGCTAGATACTCTCCGGATGGGGCTCATTTCGTTAGTGCTGGAGTGTACGGGTCCATTCGCTTGTGGGATGCAACGACGAGGGATGTTATTTTACCATTGGTATGTGTATTCCTTCAATCTACGTCATGATTCATAAGCAGATCCAGATGACGGAACTCGATAAACTCGACTATGAAATCACCGGCCCTTTCAGAGGCCACACGAACTTTATCACAGATGTCGCATACTTCCCTGATGGCATGCGTGTGGCTAGCGCGTCACATGACAAGTCAATTCGTATATGGAACGTTCAGACAGGTGCACAGCTCAAGAAGCTGGAGCATCCAAACCCAGTTCACTCGTTGTCAATCTCGCCCGACGGGAAGCGATTGGTCGGTGGAGGATTTCGTTTCATCAGGATGTGGGACTGCACGACGTGGCAAGTCGCGCTTCACGTTCCCGAAGGACATTCGAAATCGGTAAACTGCGTGACCTTTTCACCAGATGGCAGTTTCATTGCTACAGCGGGAGCTGGTGGCGAGCTTTTCATCTGGAACTCACAGGCAGGCCAGCGTATCAAGATGATGTCGGGCCACGATCCGGCTACGACCTTTTGGACTGTTGCCTTTTCACCGGATGGGCGAAGAATTGCCAGTGACCCAGGTGATTCCACCATACATGTCTGGAACGTCCATAACGGTGAAACAATTGCTGGACCATTCAAAAGTCACAGTGGTCGGATCACTTCCGTAGCTTTCTCGCCGGACGGCAAGACTATCGCGAGCGGCTCGACTAAGGGCGTTCTGCGCGTCTGGGATTTAGAATTAGGCAAGGTGGCCCTCAGGCCCATCCAACGCGATTCGTACATCCATGCAGTTGCATATTCACCAGACGGGAAGACCATCTGCACCGCTTCTGAGGATGACACCATATCCTTGTGGCATGCCACTACTGGTGCTTTGATCTTTGGTCCCCTCCGAGGTCACAGGAAGAATGTGTCGTCGCTTGCTTTCTCGCCGGATGGAACGCGCATTCTTACTGGCTCGTATGACCAAAGCCTGAAATTATGGGACTCCGCCACTGGGGAAGTTGTCAAATTTTCTGTGCGTTGGACTATGTGGTGATGGATTCTGTGTTAGCACTGACGCGCGCGAACAGGATTCTCTCCGTACGGTAGAAAATGTGAGTACTCGACATGATTCTCGCACCATTGTTGACAACTGTCCGCATCTTGAAGCACAACGCTTTGTTGGATGTGAGTAACTGCTTGCTGGTTGATACCGGAGCTCGCTGACATACCGCATCATCCAGTTGCCTGCTGTGCCAGTTCCCAGGACGACGCCCCAGGCAGGTTTACCAAATGGCATAACGGACCCGTTGGACGTAAGTACTCTCTATTGCTGTTTCCCATTGCAAGTTCATGTTTTGTTAGTTCCTAGCAACCTCTAGGCCACCTCCCGCCGAGCAGTCCAACCCTCTGAGTCGCCTGGCTGGACTTTGGACCAGCTTGCGAACTCCCCGAGCTCGACACCCGGACGGGCACCACCCCAGAGTCAGCCCCATTCTGTTCTGTTCAGAGTTCGTGCTCTCTTCGGCGTTCGCAGGTGGACCCGCCCCAAGATGGTGACGCGGCGATCGGGTTACGCGCGAGCACCCGCTGGCCCAAAGTTACACTGGTGGCGCATGGGCAGTTAAGATCAGTGAGTTTATACCAGTGCCTTTCTTCAACCATCACTCGTTCGGTTATTCGTCCACCTACACTCCATTCAATTTTGCTACTTGAATCTAGACGATGCGCGCTTGACTACTGACATCCGACGCTGCAGCTTTACGCGATCGCGCAAGATGCACCACACCGGCAAAATATGCCAATAGAACTCTCAGACGACGAGGCATCGGTCACCGGCAGTGGTCAGCCACATACACGGGAGCCAGGGGACGACTCAGGTGCTGCATCTGGCCAAGGAACCAACGTCAGCACGGTACATTCACAACCCCACACCTCAGCTACTCCACTAGCGACACAATCACGAATCGAAACCTCCCCTCGAGGAGCCGCAACATCTCCCGCGCACGAAAGCCCCAGTGCGCCGAAACAACTCCAACATGTCCCAGACACGCACGATAGGAATGGTTGTTGGTGTTGTTGAATTGAATTTGCCGATGCCAACATGGACGACCCGGCACTGGAGGGACTATCCTTGGATAGACATAATCTGTCACTGCCTCTGCTTGCCTTGTTGCTGTGAACCCAACATCAAATAGCCTGGCACGTTTCGTTCCATCTCGTCATACATAGTGGATCATGGAGCTCTCTGAATGACTGCAGTGTTACTATGTTTCAGCCACCAATCCCAACTCGATTTCATTTTGATTTACAATTATACAGTATGCATATCTTAGTTGACTCGCTGTACGATCGTGACCACTCAACTGTACTTCAGTATGATATCTTCCAGTGTTACTATGTTCTAGACAGAGCCTTTCTTATCCATGCCCATATCGAGTCGGACGTTGAAGCCTAGTATAGCCCGAACAGCGCAGCGGCCAATGATATAAGAGTGTAGGTTCAGTAGCACAACGGGCAATGAACGATCGAAAACGAGGTGAAAGCCAAGACATCTGTTATGATAGGAACGCGGTCTAGGAGGATCACAGTAGGACGGTATCAGTACAAAAGGAATCGAAAGTAGAGTGAATGAGTCAACTACCGCAGTCAGTACTACATTTGACATGAGGTAGAGCGATGTCACTCGCGCTGCTAGGTTGATGTCAGGGAGAGACGGGTCTGCACGGCACGACGTGGGATACGTTGGAACTTTAATGGGGGCACTGACTGTCGAGGGGGGATGCTCTGTTCGTGACATGCTTGCTTTCAACGGGTCCGTCCATCTTGCGGAATCGGCTTGGAAGATGACAAGAAAGTTATGAGATTCGACCCACATGATATTCACCACAAGGAACCATAACGAGGCCACTAATATGATCAAGAATGGAGAAGTCGTGTGATCAGTATATATCTGGGGACGTGACAGCAAAGAATGTTGAAGAGGGGGAAACACAACCACGCTACGAATGGGAGGAATGCGACAACATTGGTATCGTATCTCTCACAACCGTCGACAAAGCGAGATGACTGGCCACATGACGTGCAACGGGGCCCGGGTACGAGAGGAGAGGACGGGAGGAGTTGGATCTGAAGAACTTTGCCATAATGAAAGACGATGCTGATGGCGAGGGTGGGATCGTGCAGTGTCAAGATAAGATAAGAGCATGACACATCATATTATTCACGTTATCGAATGATAATTATACGATTTCGGAGGTTGGCCCATGGTCGTCTGCTGTTAACGCCGCGGACGACTTCAACGATGAAATACAATGATGCATCTCGCACGCGTTTATCCATCTGTATCACCACGGCGAATCTTGACGAAATGATGACCGCGCCAGAATCAAAACCGGTCTAAGAGCATTCAGATTCAGGTTGCAGACACAGCGTAACGTTGCCTCGTCATTGTTTGTCAATATCAGAGATTTATGCCAGCATATCTTTCTTGGCAAGTATTCTGACTTTTGTCGTCCCCACTACGGTGTTCTAAACTTAAACTTTTGTCTTCACCTTTGGTACAACCTTTAGACTACACCTAAAGATTGCTAACCGCGTTGTGCCATGCGTATCTACGAGCCTCGTGTAGACAGTGAGGCTATACAGCCTCCCAGTTTGCACGCCTACCTGGTGACGTGAACACTCTGTGTCAAGCGTCCAACACATTTTTTCTGTTGCTCCAAGAAATATCCATCTCAGAGACATCCACAACCCAACGATACTCAAACGGGCTCGGCAATCGTCAGTCCGATCAGATTCTGATCATCAGAATGCCTTGACAGCATCAATGAGGCCTCGAGGTGCCAATTGAGTGGCCACTGCCCGTTCGCACGCAAACATTCGCGAGGCCTTTAATTCCCCTCTGGTGTGAGTTTCGCCCTTTTCCCAGGTTTCTCTGCGCTCGCCCAGGTATGACTGCTAGTATCCGTGACAATGATATCTTCGATGACACTCACTACCTTACCTCTAGTCTCGCATCGCTATCGACGACCAATGTCCCCCCAGTTTCCAGTCAGCATCTCCAGTATCCACTACTAGTCCGTCCATGGACGTTTCCGATGAAGACGATGCTGTGCCCTTTGAAGGACATACTTGGTCGATCAACTCGGTCGCCTACTCTCTTGATGGCGAACAAATCGCCACTGGAGCAACAGACGGACTGATTATAATTTGGGACTCAAAGACCGGACACATGGTCCAGCAGCCCGAAGGTCACACCGAATCCGTCAGGGCCATATCCTTCTCACGCAATGGTAGCAGGCTAGCCAGTGGAAGTAATGACCGCACTCTTTGCATATGGGACACCACCACTGGGGAACCTGTTGGGGAAAAGTGGGAAGCACATTCAGACGACGTGCTGACAGTCGATTACTCGCCGGACGACGAAATGATCGCAAGCGGAGGGAAGGATCGCCTGGTACGGATCTGGGATGCACAGGGAAAGATGAAGGTTGTCGAGATTACTGAGCACCCTGACGAGGTGAACTGTGTCACGTTCTCGCCTGATGGAACCTGTCTGGCGACGGCCTGCGATGATAGCAACATTCGCATCTTCAATGTCCGCACTGGAGACTTGGTTCTTGGCCCACTAGCAGGACATACGGACTGGGTCAGGGTCGTTACATACAGCCCAGATGGCATGCAACTTGCGAGTGGCTCCGACGACCGCACCATCCGTACTTGGGATACCCAAACTGGCGCCTTGCTACTCGGCCCTGTGGAGGGTCACACAGATACAGTCTTACATGTCGAGTATTCTCCAAATGGAAAGACCCTGCTCAGTAGCTCATTCGATGGAACCATCCGCATTTGGGATTCGGTTATGGGGCAGCTCGTGGCAGATCAGTTGCGCAGGCACTACGGTCGGGTTATCGCCAGATACTCTCCGGACGGGGCTCGTTTCATTAGTGCTGCGGGGGATGGATCCATTCGCCTGTGGGACGCAACAATCAGGGAGGTTATTTTACCATTGGTATGCATATATTCCTTCAATCTACATCACGATTCATAAGCGGATCCAGATGACAGAGGTCGATAAACTCGACTATGAAATCACCGGCCCTTTCAGAGGCCACACGAGCTTCATCAGAGATGTTGCATACTTCCCGGATGGCATGCGTGTGGCCAGCGCGTCAGATGACAACGCAGTTCGTATATGGGTTGTTCAGACAGGTGCACAGGTCAAGGTGCTGGAGCATTCGGGTCAGGTTTACTCCTTGTCAATCTCGTCCGACGGCCAGCGATTGGCCAGCGGAGGATATCGTTCTGTCATGGTGTGGGACTGCACGACGTGGCAAGTCGTGCTTCACGTTCCCAAAGGACATTCGGCTGTGGTAAACTGCGTTACCTTTTCACCAGATGGCAGTTTCATTGCTACAGCGGGAGATCGTGGCGAGCTGTTCATCTGGAATTCACAGACAGGGCGACATATCACGACGATGACCGGCCACGATCCAGCTAAGGCCGTTTGGACTGTTGCCTTTTCACCGGATGGGCAAAGAATTGCCAGTGGCTCAGGTGATACCACCATCCGCGTCTGGGATGCCTACAACGCTCAAATAATTGCTGGACCACTCGAGGGTCACAGTGGTGGCGTCACGTCCGTAGCTTTCTCGCCGGACGGCAAGACTATCGCGAGCGTCTCGGCTGATGCCACTCTGCGAGTTTGGGACTTAGAAATAGGCAGTGTGGCCCTCGGGCCCATCCAGCACAATTCGCGCATCCACGCAGTTTCATATGCGCCGGACGGGAAGACCATCTGCACTGCTTCTAAGGACGGCACCATATTTTTGTGGCATGCCACTACTGGTGAATTGATTATTGGTCCCTCGAAGGTCATAGGAAGGACGTATCGTCGCTTGCTTTCTCGCCGGATGGAAAGCGTGTAATTACTGGCTCGTATGACCAAACGCTGAAATTATGGGATTCAGCTACTGGGGAAGTTGTCAAATTTTCTGTGCGTTGGACTATCTGGTGATGTATTCTGTGTTGGCACTGACACGCACGAACAGGATTCGACCCGTATGGAAGATGTGAGTAGTTCGGCAAGATTCTCGCAGCATTGCTGACAACTGTCCGCGTCTTGAAGCGCGACGCTCTGTTGGATGCGAGTAACCAGTTACTGGCTGATACCGGAGCTCGCTGACGTACCCCACCAATCCAGTTACCTGCTGTGCCAGTTCCCGGTGCGGTGCCCCAGGCAGGTTTAGCGGAGGGAATAACGGACTTGTTGGACGTACGTCCTCTCAATTGTTATTCCCCATATCATGCTCATGTTCTGTTAGTTCCTAGGAACCTCCAGGCCACCTTCCGCCGAGCAGTCCAACCTTCTGCGTCGCCTGGCAGGACTTTGGTCCAGCTTGCGAACTCCCCAGCCTCCACGCCCCGGACGGGCAGCTCAGAGTCATCTGAAGGATATAGGTATAGGCTCCCCTGTCGATGTGAGTCAATCCATTTCACCATCATCAGTGGTCACGCAATAGTTGAATGTGCTCTCCCTCCTCGTGCTGCCCATACAGTTCTCAAGGATCACTCGCCCGGCTACAGAGGACTCGTCTAACCCTCGTTCTGTTCTGTTCAGCGTCCGTGCCCTCTTCCGGCGTTCGTGGGTGACCCCGCCCCAAGACGATGGCGGGGCGATCGAGTTACGCGAGAGCAGCCGCTGGCCCAAAGTTACGCGCGTCGCGTTCGGGAAGCTGAGAGAAGTGAGTTTATGCCAGTGCCTTTATATCAATCATCACTATTCGGCTGTTCGTCCACCTATACCCCAATCAATTTTGCAGCTCAATCTAGACGGCGGGCTTGACTACTGACCTCCGCCGCTGCAGCTTTCCGCGATCGCACAACAGACACCACCCCGGCCAAACATACCAAGAGAACTCTCAGACGACGAGGCATCAATCACCGCCAGGGATCAGGCACATACGCGGGAGCCAGGGGACGTCTCAGATGCTGTATCTGGCCAAGGAACTAAGGTCAGCACGGGACATTTACAGCCCGACACATCAACTGCTCCACCAGCGTCACATTCACAGATCGAAACTCCCCCTCGAGGAGCCGCAACATCTCCCGTGCACAAAAACCCCAGTGAGCCGAAACAACTCCAACATGTCCCGGACACGCACGATAGGAATGGTTGTTGGTGTTTTTGAATTGGATGTGCCGACGCCAACACCAACGACCTGACACTGGAGTGACTACCCTTGGATAGACATAATCTGTTACACCTTTGTCGGAAAAACCCAAACCACCCTTGCAAGGCTGCCATATTGAGACATGATTCTGACACATTGTGTCAGTAATGGGACCAAATTGAGACTAGCGATGGTTCGCTGACACAGAACAGTCCATTTTTGGAGCATCTTGAGACTATTGAATCCATATTTTGAGCAAATGTAACGCCTTGTAACACTCTTTTAACGCCCTTGCAATAAATTTCGGGTATTGTTCCAATGCGGTTACAAGCCGGCGGTGTCTTGAGGCCTTTCATTGGCTTATAAGCGGTTGGGACGTAAAATACTTTTTTCCGACATTTGCTCTTCGATTCCTTCTTGTACCGATATCGTCCTATAGCCTTCTATGGTCTTCACTGGTTGCACCCCTGATAGACGCTATCATGCCACACGTCGTGGCTTTCACGCCGTTTTCGATCATTCATGGCCCATTGTACTACTGTATCTACCCTCTTATATCATAGGCCGCTACACTGTTTGGGCTCGCCTAGGATCAAATTCCTGACTGGTTTCGGGCGTGGATAAGAACAACTCTGGCTTGAGCATAGTAATACTGGGAGATATCCTACCGAAGTACAGTTGAATGGTCACAATCGTATAGCGAGTCAAGCAAGAGATGCAAACTGTATGTTGTAAGTCAAAATGAAACCGAGTTGGGACTGGTGGCTGGGACATAGTAACACTGGGAGTCATTCAAAGAGGTCCGTGAGCCACTATGACGAGGTAGAACGAAATGTGCCAGACTATTTCAAGCTGGGGTCGCAGAGGCAGTAACAGATGTCTATCCAAGGATAGTCCCTCCAGTATCGGGTCGTTGGTGTTGGCGTCGGCATAGTCAATTCAACGACACCAACAACCATTCGCACCATGCATATCCGGGACATTTTGGAGTTTTATCGGCGCACTGGGGTTGCCATGCACGGATGACGTTGTTGCGCCTCCTCGAGGGGAGGTTTCGGTCTGTGATTGTGATTGTGACGCTGGTGGAGCAGCTGTGTCGGGCTGTAAATGTCCCGTGCTGACGTTGGTTGCTTGGCCAGATACAGCACCTGGGACGTCCCCTGGCTCCTGCGTATGTGCCTGATCCCTGGCAGGGATTGATGCCTTGCCATCTTGGAATGGTATTGGCTTGTTTGGCCGGGGTGGCTGTTGTACCCTCGCGGAAAGCTGTAGCGTCGGAGGTCAGTAGTCAAGCCCTCGTCTTCTAGATTTAAGTAGCAAAACCGAATGAAGCATAGGGGGACGAACAAATTGAGGGAAATGCATTGGCACAAAACTCACTGTTGTCATTTGCGCATGTGCCACGCGCGTAACTTTGGGCCAACGGTTGCTCTCGCGAAACCCGATCGCTGCATCATCGTGTTGGGGCGGGGCCACCTGCGAACGCCAGAAGAGAGAACGAACTCTGAGCACAGCAGAACGAGACTGAGATGGATCCTCTGTGGTTGGGCGAGTGGACGTTGAGAACTGAGGAGGTCATATTAAAATACTGCGTGACCACTGACAATCGTGAGATGGATTGACTTACATGGGCAGGGGAGTCTAATTCGATATCCTCCAGATGACGCTGGGCCCGTCCGGGGTGTCGAGATTGGGGAGGTCGCAAGCGGGACCAAAATCCAGCCAGATGACGCAGAGGGTTGGACTGCTCGGCGGGAGGTGGCACAGAGGTTGCTAGGAACTACAAAAACATGAGGTTGACAGGGGGAACAACCAGACATGACGTACGTCAAACGTGTCCTCCGCTAAACCAGCCCGGGGCGTCGGACTGGGAACTGGCACAGCAGGCAACTGCATGATTGCGTGCGTCAGCGAGCTCCGGTATCAACCAGCAACCAGCTACTCACATCCAACAGGGCGTTCTGCTTCAAGGTGCGAACAGTGGTTAACAGTGGTGCGAGAATCATGTCGAGTACTCACATCTTCTTCCGTACGGATCGAATCCTGTTGGTGCGTGTCAGTGCCAACCTACAATCCGTAACTGCATAGTCCAACGCACTGAAAATTTGACAACTTCCCCAGTAGTAGAATCCCATAATTTCAGAGTTTGGTCCCACGAGCCGGTAAGGATACGCTTGCCATCTGGCGAGAAAGCGAGCGACATCACGTCCATCCTGTGACCTCCGAGGGGGCCATGAATCAATTCACCAGTCGTGGAATTCCACAAGGATGTGGTGCCGTCCCCACAAGCGGTGCAGATGATCTTCGCGTCTGGCGAATACGAAACTGCGTAGATGGACGAATTATGTTCGATGGGCCCGAGGCTCACTTTGCCTAGTCCTAAGTCCCAGACACGCAGAGTGGCATCATCCGAGACGCTCGCGATAATCTTGCCGTCCGGCGAGAAAGCTACCGAAGTAACGCCGCCACTGTGACCCTCGAGTGGTCCAGCAATTGTTTCGGCGTTGTAGACGTCCCAGACACGTATGGTGGTATCATCTGAGCCACTGGCAATTCTGTGCCCATCTGGTGAAAAGGTAACAGTAAAAACTGCCTTAGCGGGCCCGTGGCCTGACATCGTCTTGATATGTTGACTTGTCTGTGAGTTCCAGATGAACAGCTCGCCGCCATCTCCCGCTGTAGCAATGAAACTGCCATCTGGTGAAAACGTCACGCAGTGTACCAAACCGGAATGTCCTTCGGGAACGTGAAGGGCGACTTGCCACGTCGTGCAGTCCCACACCGTGATGTAACGAAATCCTCCGCTGACTAATCGCTGCCCATCGAAGGAGATTGACAAGGACCAAACTGCACTTGAATGCGCCAGCTCCTTAACCTGTGCACCTGTCTGGACGTCCCATATACGAATTGAACTGTCATTTGACGCGCTGGCCACACGCATGCCATCAGGAACATCACTGAATCGACAAAAGTTGGATATAGTCTTATAACAGCATTATAATCAACATATTTCCTGCAATCTTCACAATTATTACCAGCTTGGTTACAACATCAGATACTGGAATATAAAGGTCAACAGTATGGGCAGATACATCAATTATTGTAGGAGTTTAGCGTAGGCATCCAAATGCGTGCGGATTAGAATGTTTGCCATCACAGCACCAAAATTGCCAGACATGCAGAGGTAAGGGGAATCATATATTGATAATACATATAATGACAAGCCCATAAAAACATATATTGAATGAATACTATACTACTGGTACATGAACTACTGTAGTTGAGAGCTAGCAGATGGGTTTGAGAGTGAGCGGGTAGGATCAGAAGTGAGCATGTGGACTTGAGAACAGTCGATGGGGGCGCGACGTCTTCGTGTACCGGGCTCGTTATCCTCCGGCTCTGGTCCTGGAGGCCCTAGGGTGCTCCCCGGACCCCCCAGCATCCTGGGTGTATTTCCGACGCACCGGAGTCATCCGCGTCAGCGTATGTCGCCGCCCGGGTCGTACGGCACATGTACGCGGGTAGCGGGTGCGCCATCCTCCTTCGGATTGGTGCTGGCTTGTTGGTATGCGGCGGTCCCGTCGTCTGCATGGCAGTTTGATGGCTGCTCCCCCTCGAGCAGCATGCTCGGGGGCCTGTCTGGCGTGCCGGGCTCGGTGCGTCCGCCTGGGTCTTCAATGATCCCGTCTGGGACTTGGGCGATGTCGCTCGTTGTGTGACCAGTGTGCCATTCTGCCCACGTGCAGCGTCCTTCGCCGTGCGCATTTGCATTGTGCCGTTGGCCTGCGCGTGTGCCGTTTGCGTGCGTGTTGGTGGTCTCCTCGATGGGCATTTCCACTTGATCCTCTTCGTTGATGTCCTGGGCCATTCGAGTCCTCTCGTCGACCTTCCAAACCTGGGCTCGCGTTGTCGCCCGCTATCCCATGTGGTGCATCCTGTGGCTTGTGCGATGCGCCCACTGGCCCTGTGGCCCGGCGCTCATCGCGTTTGGGTTCCTGGCGTCAGTGGATGCTTTGCCTGCTGTCGGGTTTGCTGCCTGGGGTCTCTGGGCGTGCATGCAGCGGGCTCCTGGGCTCCGGCTTTCGTCGTTCGTGCCTCTACTCCTCGGGTAGCTGCCCATGGACTCGTGCGGCTCGTCCTGCAGCTCGTGCGACGTGCCGGCTGGCTCTGGTGGCCCGGTGCTTGTCACGTTTGGGGTGACGGCGTCAGCGTCAGCGTCGTTGGCTGCTTGACGTGTCGTCTCGGGTCTCTGGGGGTTGACAGTAACGGCAGGGGGGTCCATTTCTGAGGTGACGGGTCCATGTTGAGGCTACCATGTTCAAGTTTGAGGTATTGGGTCGATGTTTTGAGGCGACAGGTCAGTAGTGAGTATGTACAGTATGGTGTTGAAGCCGGGAGCGAAGGGGGAAAAAAAAACTTCACGAAAATTTGAGGCTTGAAGATGGACCTTATAATCAATGCTGGGTTGGTGATATGGCTATGGAATTCACCGTCACATAGCGTGCTGGATAAGCACTTTGGGATCATTCTACAATGGTGTACAAAGCTTTGGCCTTAGGACACCATTTGTTACGCGTGTTGTATGGCATTGTAGGACATTTTGATGTGTTAAGCAGATGCCAACAGTTAGACAACCCTCATATCGAAGTATACCTTTCGCTGGGTATGTTTTACTGGTTGTCGAAGAAAATCAAATTTATTGTTTACCTGACACCTCATTCTAGACAAATATAGGGCAATATCACTTAGAATCATCGTGTCCCATGTTTCCAATCTACATAAGGTCATACCACGTTATCCTGGTCCCCGTGATGAAAGTATGCGACATCGTTGATATAGTTCGTGTGGCCCCTGAAAGGGCCGGTGATTTCGTAGTCGAGTTTATCGACCTCCGTCATCTGGATCCGCTTATGAATCATGATGTAGACTAAAGGAATAGACATACTAATGGTAAAATAACCTCCCTCGTTGTCGCGTCCCACAGGCGAATGGATCCATCTTCTCCAGCACTGACAAAACGAGCCCCCTCCAGAGAGTATCTAGCGATTACCCCACCGTAGTGCCTTCGCAATGGACTTGCCACGAGCTCCCCAGTAACCGAATCCCAAAGGCAAATAGCTGCATCATCTGAGCTACTGAGCAGAGTCTGTCCATCTGGAGAATACTCGACATTTGAGACTGTATCTGTGTGACACTCCAAGGGGTCCATTAGCAAGACGCCAGTTCGAGTATCCCAAGTACGGATGGTGGAGTCACCGGAGCCACTCGCAAGTTGCATGCCATCTGGGCTGTATGTAACGACACTGACGTAGTTCGTATGTCCTGGCAATGGGCCAAGAACCAAGGCTCCAGTCCGGACATCGAAGATGCGAATGTTGCTATCACCGCAGGCCGTCGCCACACATGTTCCATCAGGCGAGAACGTGACACAGCTCAGCACGGCAGGGTGCTCGGTAATCTCGACAACCTTTATCTTTCCCTGTGCATCCCAGATCCGTACCAGGGAATCACTCCCTCCGCTTGCGATCGTTTCATCGTCCGGCGAGTAAGTGACTGTCAGCACCCTGTCTGAATGTGCTTCCCACTTTTCCCCGACAGGTTCCCCAGTGGTGGTGTCCCATATGCAAAGAGTGTGGTCATCACTTCCACTAACTAGCCTGCTGCCGTCGCGTGAGAAGGATATGGCGTTGATGGAGGCGGTGTGACCTTCGAGCTGCTGGATCTTGCTTCCTGTGTTCGAGTCCCAAATTATAATCAGCCCGTCGTATGCCCCAGTGGCGATTTGTTTGCCATCAGGTGAGTAGGCGACCGCGAAGATCAGGGATGTATGTCCTTCAAAGGGCAAAGCATCGTGTTCATCGGAAACGTCCACGGACGAGCTAGTAGTGGACACCGAAGATGTTGACCGGAAACTGGGGGACATTGGTCGTCGACAGCATGCGAGACTAGAAGTAGGGTAGTAGTATTAACGAAGGGCATTATTGTCACGGATACCAGCAGTCATACCTAGGCAAGCACAGAGAAACCTGGGAAAAGGGCGAACCTCGCACCAGAGGGGAATTAAAGGGCTAGCGAATGCCTGCGTGCGAACGGGCTGTGAATATGACCACTCAATTGGCGCCTCCACTGGCAGGTCTCACTGATGCTGTGAAGGGATTCTGATCGGACTGAAGATTGTCAGGCCCAGTGCCAGTGGTCAGCTTGGCTTACGTTAGAGTGACAGTCGAGGCATTGAGCGACTCGAATTTGGGACTGTTTGAGTGTCGTTCCCTTGTGGATGTCTCTAAGATGCATATGTCTTGGAGCAACACAAAAATTTGGTTGGACACTGGACACTGAAATTGTTCACGTCACCAGGTAGCCCCCCAAACTGGCAGGCCGCAGAGCCTCACTGTCTACACGAAGCTCATAGATACACATGGAAGCCACAACAGATCGGGTTTAGGGAGCAAAATAATGAGCCACCTCTGACCGCGATAGTCCTCGTCTCCGATATACACGCCGATCAGACCGCAGTTCCATACACTAGAAGCACGGGATACCACAGGAATGTCTACAGCGTGGTCATCCAGCACAGCGCAGCGCAGGATTGGGCTCGTTCTAGAAGTCATACGACGCCAGTGCCAGTCGTTTGTCGTGCGACTTCCGACAACATTCGTCTTCTTGCGTGCTCGCGATCACTAGTATATGTCAATGATAAACTTGTAGTCTCTGGTTGTAGACTCCACCTTCTTGAAGGACTGCCCATTGTACATTGTAATGAAGTGCCTGAATAATACCAGCAAATCGCATGAAACTTGATGAGACCGAGCGTGAGGTCGTTGACTGGTAATGGGGCACAAACAGGCGGGGAGCCACGGTAGATGTACCCCCTCGTATTTCGCGGTCGCAAAGGCGCATGATACTCTTCAGATCCGCTGGTGAGCAGGTCTCGTCCTGGGACACTCTTACGTGCACAGCAAAGGAAGAGACGCAGGCGCGGCGGTTTTCACGAGTATCGTCGCATGTAATATTGTCACTGACATTCGGTTCATCACCGCAGGCCAATCCCGTTCTAAACACGGGCGTTCAGTGTGCAAATACAACTGGCAGACAAACACCATTCACCTAGGTTAGCCAGGACATGCTATCAATCCAAGACATCCAAATCTGATTTGCCTCCGTGCCCAGAGTCACACGGGCAACAAGGGTTTGAGTGAAGCGGTCGGAATTTCGCGCCAATCGGACAGTTCCTGGAGCCGCATATGATTGTTTACATCGTTCCAAAACCTAGGATCTGGCCACTTCTGAGAAGTCCCGTACGATTGGGTGTACGGCTCGTGGTCATTTCTGAAGAGCGTTGGAACGTGAACTGTGCGTGCCGGCATATTGTCCGGGGATCATCTATGTGAGGTCTGTTGACGGTTAGACTGGATATCTTGACAGTCCAGTAGTAACCCACTTGTAGGGTTTCATACCTTGATTCTAGTACGCCGAATGTTTGAGGGAAAGTGGTAGTCCCAAAGCCACAATACTGCCGTCGAAGGCGTTCGGTTCCAACTCATGAACGCTCCGCATCGCATCTGCCATGGAATGTTGGACGTCAGAATGTGAGTAGAATCGTGTTTAACTAGACTTACACGTCGGAGCAAACACATGAAACCCAGACCTCCTTGGTTGGCCATGAGCGCTTGAGCGGTGTCTAGTCAGATCGTTCAGCGAAGACGTCCCCAGGCAAAAGTTGACTCGTGAGTCATTGATCGTCCAAAACAACCGGCATGTCGGAGGTAGCAGACATGTTCACGCGACGAAGGTGTCCAAGGAACTATGTTGTTTGGCCAACCTGAAAGCCAGCAAGAGGGGTGGTTCTCCTTGAGGCTACCAGATGTGGGGATTGGTGTCTAAATGTATATATGGACACACCACACACGGACGCAATGGATCAGCAACGTCTTTTCTACAGAACATCTTGAGAACGATTTTACTAGTTCAACGTGATGGGACTTCTTTGGTGATCCTGTTGGTTGCGACGACTTCGACGACGCGTCTTTTTGCAGTGTCTGCAGGCAGATCGACAACATTCGTGGGTCGTATCGCGTCTTCGTCCGTCTTTGTGTACAGCTCAAAGGCACTGTACAGTAATTAAGTCAGACATGCACCGAAACTAAATGGGAAAGAGGGCCTACATAGGTATCGCCTGTTATTTCCTGGTGCACGTAGGCCGACTTGGAGTGGAAATCGTGACAAAGCAATGGCCGGGACGAGACGTGGAACGAATGATGAGCCAACGTTACGCTGTGTCTGCAACCTGAATCTGAATGCTCTTATACAGCTTTTGATTCTGGCGTGGCCATGACCCGGGTCAAGATTCGCCGTAGTGATACAGATGGATAAACGCGTGCGAGATGCATCATTGTATTTCATTGTTCAAGCTCAAGTCGTCCGCGGCGTTAACAGTCTGTGGATGAGTGCAAGCTTGGTAATGAGGCACAGCCGGTAAATTCCGAAATCTTATTTTTGGGCCACTGGGTCATTGCTTACAGTATCAAACGCGCATGGTCCGAGGGTCGACGTGTGTGGCTCACGACTCGACGCACTACATCCAGTGTCGTCACTGTCGTGCCCTCTTTCCACGTCCTTCGCTGTGCCGTCTTCCGATCTCCTCCGACCACACGACTTCTCCATTTCTTCTCATATTGGTGCCCCCATTATGGCCCATAATCGTCGCCATCGCCCTTCTCCCATCGTCGTCGTGATAAATATCATGTTGCACGCTGTGGTCCTATCATCCGTACTAGCGTCTAGGCGACATTGCACCCTCTCTACATAGTCCGCATTGTGGCTTCCATCAGCAGGGCTGCAGTGGTGATCATTGGCGGATATCTTAAGCGGTTTTCCTGGAGCGATGAGCTTCTTCATATCACCAAAGCCTCCATCCTGTCCGTCAAATCAGCAAGCATTGAAGAAGCGGAGGTGGAAAAATGTAGGAACGCCTTGTCGAATCTTATCGACCCTTCAAGCTTCTCCAAGCTGGACGCGTTGAAAGCAAGCATGTAAAATATATAGCCTCCCCTCAACTGTTAGTGCCCCAATTACAGTCCAGTATGCCACGTCGTGCTGCACAGACTTCTCTCTCCTGGACATTGACCTAGCGGCGTAAGTGACACTGCTCCACCTCATATCAATCCTAGTACTGACTGCGGTAGTTGGAGCTATTCCCTCCCTGTACGGGACTGTGGCCGGATTCCACAATCACCCGATGACAATGTAATGTTCTTCAACCCTTTTTTCGCATGCAGTCCTACACGCATCTTGTTTACTCATTCACCTTGCTCTTTGATTCCTTTCGTGTACTGATACCATCCTATTGCCTACTGTGGTATTCATAGGCTGCGCGTCTAATAGCTGCTATCATGCCAGACGTCCTGGCTTTTCACCCCGTTTTCGATCATCATTAGCCCGTTGCACTACTGTATCTACCCTTTTATATCATTGGCAGCTACGCCGTTTGGGCTATCCTATGCTCCAACGCCCGATTCGATTTGAACATGGATAAGACTTTGCTAGAACATAGTAACACTAGGAGATACAGAACAGTCGAATGGTCACAATCGTACAAGGAGTCGAGTAAGAGATGCATACTGTATACAGCGAATCAACATGAAATCGACCTGGGATCCGTGGCTGGGGTATAGTAACACTGGGAGTCGTTCAAAGAGGCGCACGGTCCACGCAATAGTACAAAGGATTAAGAGATGAATATATGACGACGTGAAACGAAACATGGCGAGTTATTTCGAGCTGGAGTCACGACAATAAGCAGGCAGAGGCAGCAACAGGGGATGTCTATCCAAGGATAGTCCCTCCAGTGTCGGGTCGTGAGTGGCGGCGTCGGCATATTCAATTCAATAACACCAACAACCATTCGCACCGTGCATGTCTGGGACATTTGGAAGTTGTATCGGGGCACTGGGGATTGCATGCACGGGTGACGTTGTTGCGGCTCCTCGAGGGGAGGTTTCGGTCTGTGATTGTGACGCTGGTGGAGCAGTTGTGTCGGGTTGTAAATGTCCCGTGCTGACGTTGGTTCCTCGGCCAGATGCAGCACCCGAGTCGTCCACTGGCTCCTGTGTATGTGGCTGGCTAATGCCAGTGACCGATGCCTCGTCGTCTGAGAGTTCTATTGGTATGTTTTGTCGGGGTGGTACGTCTTGCGCGATCGCGAAAAGCTGCAGCGTCAGAGGTCAGTAGTCAAGTCCGCATCCTCTGGATTAAGTGGTGAAACTGAATGGGTGGTGAAACTGAATGGAAATATAGGCGGAGAACAACCGAACAGTGATTATTGAAAGAAAGAACAGAAATAAACTCACTGATCTCGTCTGCCATGACGCCACGCCGCGGTAACTTTGGGCAGTGGCTGCTCTCCCGTAACTCGATCGCCACGTCATCAGCTTGGGCGGGCCACCTGGGAACGCCGGAAGAGAGCACGAGCTGCTGAACAGACCAGAATGAGGGTGACTTTGGTTTGCCCGTCCGGGGGTCGGAGATTGGTAGGTCGCAAGCGGGGAACAAAGTCCAGCCAGGCGAGTAGAGGGTTGGATGATCGGCGTGAGGTGACCCAGAGGTTGCTGAGGAATACAAACATGAGGCGTTGACAGGTGGGGAACAAACAGACATACGTACGTTAACGTTCCTCCGCCTAAATCAGCCCCGGGCGTCGCACTGGAACTGGCACAGCAGGCAACTGCATGATTTGGTAAGTCACAGCGAGCTCCAGTATCAACAGAACTCCAGTTACTCACATCTAACAGAGATGTGTTCCAAGGGTGCGAACAGTTGGTAACAAGTGGTGCGGGGAATCATGTCGAGTCTCACATCTCTTTCGGTACCGGATCGAATACTGTCTGTGCGTCAGTCCAACATCCCAATCCATAATTGATAGTTCAACGCACTGAAATTTGACAACTTCCCAGAGCGGAATCCCATAATTCAGGGTTTGGTCCAAGAGCCAGTAAAGAATACGCTTGCATCTGGCGAGAAGGCAATCGATGTTCACGTTCCCTCTGTGACCTCCGAGGGGACCAAGACCAATTGCAGTAGTGCCATTCCACAAGGATATGGTTCCGTGCCGAACAAGCGGTGCAGACCATCTGTCCCGTCTGGGAATACGAAACTGCGTAGATGGGCGAATTATGTTCGATGGGCCGAGACTCACTTTGGCCTAGTTCTAAGGTCCAGGACACGCAGAGTGGCATCGGCCGAGACGCTCGCAAGTCTTGCCGTTCCAGGCAAGAAGCTACCGAAGTGGACACCGCCACTGGTGACCCGAGTGCCAGCAATTGTTTCGGCGTATGTGCACAGTCCCGGGACACGGATGGTGGCATCTTCTGAGCCACTGGCAATTATTGCCATCTGGTGAAAAGGTAACAGTACGAACTGCCTTAGGAGGCGGTCGTGGGGCTGACATCATCTTGAATAGGTTGACCTGTCTGTGAGTTCCAGGATGAACAGCTCGCCCGCGATGTCCGCTGGTAGCAATGAAACTGGCCATCTGGTGAAAACGTTCACGCAGCGTACCAAATTGGAATGTCCTTCCGGAACGTGAAGCGTGACTTGCCACGTCGTGCAGTCCCACACCGTGATGTAACGAAATCCTCCGCTGACTAATCGCTGCCATTCGAAGGAGATTGACAAGACCAAACTGCAC
>MU123866.1:0-15864 GCA_014904935.1 Melanogaster broomeanus | reverse complement strand
CACTTGAATGCGCCAGCTCCTTGACCGTGCACTGTCCGAATGTCCATATACGAATTGAGCTGTCATCCGACGCGCTAGCCACACGCATGCCATCCGGGGAAGTATGCGACATCTGTGATAGTTTTCGTGTGGCCTCTGAAAGGGCTGCCAGTAGTGATTTTGCGTACTCGAGTTTATCGACCTCCGTCATTCTGGATCTGCTTATGAATCTGATGTAGACTAAAGGAATACACAAAACCAATGGCAAAATAACCTCCCTCGTTGTCGCGTCCCACAGGCGAATATGGATCCATCTTGCCCAGCTTTTATTTCTGGTATTCTTAAAACTTTGTTATGGTTCTCCCTCTTCTGCGAGAGTTATCTAGCGATTACCCCACCGTTATTTGTTCTTTCTCTTTCTATTTTTTTTATGGACCTGCCACGAGCTCCCTGGTTAGCCAGAAGCGCGGGAGAGGCAGAGGCTCATTCATTCGGGTGGGTGTTTTTAAATTGTTTTTTTTTTTTTTTTTGTTTTGATTGATTGCTATCTGATGCAGTTTAGTCTTCCATTCTGTGATTGATTTATACTCGAACATGTTGATGGATCTTGTTATTCTTTTGTGACATTTCAATGGTGGTTTCCTATAAGCAATACGCCCATATTCGTTAGTTTATTTCCCATTATGTTTATTCGCGTGTATTGGGGAGTCACCGTTGTAGTTGCCATTCTTGCAATATGTTGCTTCCTATCTGGTCTTGTTATTTTATTACGACACTGGATGTATGTTTGTTTATTGGCCGTGGCAATTTTTTGGTCCTGTTATGATACCATAGCTCCATTTTTCCGGATCATCTGATAATGGTATTTTGCGTGAATGTTTGCTTTCATTCGCATGGCCTCGCCTATCAGCAGGTTCCCATCAGGGTCTGAGAATTGGTACATCAGGGCACCCAGTTGTAGGTTTTGGTCGTCTTTTTTTGTAATATCTCTGCTATTTTTTTTTTTTTTTTCTCTATCTTTTTCCCTTTTTTGTCATCTCTCTTTTTTTTAGCATCCGTTTTTTATATCTTTCTTAGGGAATCCATTCCTCTCTCGTCTGCGATTTCTGTTTTTTTTTTTTTTTTTTTTTATCTCTCTCTTTTTTTTTTTTCGATGGGCCCGAGACTCACTTTGCCTAGTTCTAAGTCCCAGACACGCAGAGTGGCATCGGCCGAGACGCTCGCGATAGTCTTGCCGTCCAGCAAGAAAGCTACCGAAGTGACACCGCCACTGTGACCCTCGAGTGGTCCAGCAATTGTTTCGGCGTTGTGCACGTCCCGGACACGGATGGTGGCATCTTCTGAGCCACTGGCAATTATTTGCCATCTGGTGAAAAGGTAACAGTACGAACTGCCTTAGCGGGGTCGTGGCCTGACATCATCTTGATAGGTTGACCTGTCTGTGAGTTCCAGATGAACAGCTCGCCGCGATGTCCCGCTGTAGCAATGAAACTGCCATCTGGTGAAAACGTCACGCAGCGTACCAAATTGGAATGTCCTTCCGGAACGTGAAGCGTGACTTGCCACGTCGTGCAGTCCCACACCGTGATGTAACGAAATCCTCCGCTGACTAATCGCTGCCCATCGAAGGAGATTGACAAGGACCAAACTGCCACTTGAATGCGCCAGCTCCTTAACCTGTGCACCTGTCTGAACGTCCCATATACGAATTGAGCTGTCAAATGCCGCGCTAGCCACGCGCATGCCATCAGGAAAGTATGCGACATCGTTGATATAGTTCGTGTGGCCTGTGAAAGGGCCGGTGATTGCGTACTCGAGTTTATCGACCTCCGTCATCTGGATCTGCTTATGAATCCTGATGTAAGACTAAAGGAATACACATACCAATGGTAAAATAACCTCCCTCGTTGTCGCATCCCACAGGCGAATGCATCCATCTGCTCCAGCACTGACGAAATGAGCCCCGTCCGGAGAGTATCTGGCAATAACCGGTCTGTAGTGCCTTCGCAATGGGCCTGCAACGAGCTCCCTGGTAACCAAATCCAAAGGCAGATGGCTGCATCGAATGAGCTACTGAGCAGAGTCTGTCCATCTGGAGAATACTCGACATTTGAGATTATATCTGTGTGACACTCCAAGGGGTCCATTAGCAAGACGCCAGTTCGAGTATCCCAAGTACGGATGGTGGAGTCACCGGAGCCACTTGCAAGTTGCATGCCATCTGGGCTGTAGGTAACGACAGTGACGTAGCCCGTATGTCCTGCTAGTGGGCGGAGAACCAAGGTTCCAGTCCGGACATCGAAGATGCGAATGTTGCTATCACCGCAGGCCGTCGCCAGACAGGTTCCATCAGGCGAAAACATGACACAGTACACCCAGTTAGGGTGCTCGGTAATCTCGATGGCCATCTTTCCCTGTGCATTCCAGATCACTACCAGGGAATCCCTCCCTCCGCTTGCGATCGTTTCGTCGTCCGGCGCGTAATTGACTGTCAGCACCCCATCTGAATGTGCTTCCCACTTTTCCCCGACAGGTTCCCCCGTGGTGGTGTCCCATATGCAAAGAGTGTGGTCATCACTTCCACTAACTAGCCTGCTGCCGTCGCGTGAGAAGGATATGGCATTGACGGTGTCAGTGTGACCTTGGAGCTGCTGGATCTTGCTTCCTGTCTTTGAGTCCCAAATTATAATCAGTCCGTCTGCTGCCCCAGTGGCGATTTGTTTGCCATCAGGTGAGTAGGCGACTGCGTGGATCCCGTATCTATGCCCTTCAAAGGGCAAAGCGTCGTGTTCATCGGAAACGTCCACGGATGGGCTACTAGTAGTAGTGGATACCGAAGATGTTGACCGGAAACTGGGGGACATTGGTCGTCGACAGCGATGCGAGACTAGAAATAAGGTAGTGGTGTTAACGAAGGGTGTCACGGTCATTGTCACGGATATCAGCAGTCATACCTAGGCAAGCACAGAGGAACCTGGGAAAAGGGCGAACCTCGTGCCAGAAGGGAATTAAACGGCTAGCGAATGCCTGCGTGCGAACGGGCTATGACCACTCAATTGGCGCCTCCAGGTCTCACTGATGCCTGTGAAGGGATTCTGGTTGGACTGAAGATTGTCAGCCAGGTCGCCTTGGCTTACGTTAGAGTGACAGTCGAGGCATTGAGCAGCTCGAATTCGGGACTGCTTGAGTGTCGTTCGGTTGTGGATGTCTTCGAGGTGCATATTTCTTGGAGCAACACAAAAATTTGCACTGAAAGTGTTCACGTCATCAGGTAGCCCCGCAAACACTCCGCAAACTGGCAGGCCGGAGAGCCTCACTGTCTACACGAGGCTCATAGATACACATGAAAGCCACAACAGATCTGGTTTAGAGAGCGAAATAATGAGCCACCTCTGACTGCGATAGTCCTCGTCTCCGATATACACGCCGACCAGACCGCAGTTCCACACACTAGAAGCACGGGATACCACAGGAATGTCTACGGCGTGGTCATCCAGCACAACGCAGCGCACGATTGCGTTCGTTCTACAAGTCATACGACGCCAGTGCCAGCCGTTTGTCGTGCGACTTACAACGGCATTCGCCTTCTTGCACGCTCGGAATCACTAGTATATGTCAATGATAAAGTTGTAGTCGCTGGTTGTAGACTCCACCTTCTTGAAGGACTGCCCATTGTACATTGTCATGAAGCGCATGGATAATAGCCGCAAATCACATGAAACTTGATGAGACAGAGCGTGAGGTCGTTGACCGGTAATGACGAGACGATCAGGCGGGGAGCCACGGTAGATGTACCCCCTCGTATTTCGCGGTCGCAAAGGCGTGTGGTACTCTTCAGACCCGCCGATGAGCAGGTCTTGTTCTGGGACACTCTCACGTGCACAGCAAAGGAAGAGACGCGCAGGCGCGGCGGTTTTCATGATCATCGTCGCATGTAATATTGTCACTGACATTGGGTTCATCACCGCAGGCCAATCCCGTCCTAAACACGCACGTTCAGCGTGCAAATAAAACTGGCAGACAAACACCATTCACCGAGGTTAGTCAGGACATGCTGTCGATCCAAGACATCCAAATCTGATTTGCCTATGTGCCCAGAGTCGCACGGGCAACAAGAGTTCGAGTGAAGCGGGCGGAATTGAGCACGAATCAGACAGTTCCTGAAGCCGCATGATTGTTTAGATGGTTCCACAACCTAGGATGAGGTCACATCGAGAACTCCCGTACAATTGGGTGTACGGCTCGTGGTCGTTTTTGAAGAGCGTTGGACGTGACTGTGTCCATCCGGCGAGAAAGCAACCGATGTCACATCCATCCTGTGACCTCGGAGGGGACCAAGAATCAATTCACCAGTCGTAGCATGCCATAACGATATGGTAGCGTCCTCAGAACTGGTGCAGATGGTCTTCCCGTCTGGCGAATAGGAAACTGCGTGGATGGACGGATTGTGTTCGATGGGCCCGAGGCTCACTTTGCCTAATTCTAAGTCCCAGACTCGTAGAGTGGCATCAGCAGAGACGCTAGCGATACTTTTGCCGTCCGGCGAGAAAGCTACGGAATGAACGCCACCACTGTGACCCTCGAGTGGTGCAGCAATTGTTTCGGCGTTGTGGACGTCCCAGACACGTATGGTGGTATCATGTGAGCCACTGGCAATCCTTTGCCCATCCGGCGAAAAGGTAACAGTCGAAACTTGCATAGCGTTGTCGTGGCCTGACATCGTCTTCATACGGTGACCTGTGTCTGAGCTCCAGACGAATAGTTCGCCGCGGTCTCCCGCTGTAGCAATGAAACTGCCATCTGGTGAAAAAGTCACGCAGTTTACCGAACTGGAATGTCCTTCGCGAATGCGAAGCGCGACTTGCCACGTTGTGCAGTCCCATACCGTGATTTCGGATCCAAGTCCTCCGCTGACCAATCGCTGACCATCGGACGAGATTGACAAGGAGCGAACGGGCCTTGCATGCACCAGCTGCTTGATATGAGCACCCGTGTGAACGTCCCATATACGAATTGAGCTGTCGAGTGATGCGCTGGCCACACGCATGCCATCAGGGAAGTATGCGACATCTAAAATAAAGTTCGTGTGGCCTCTGAAAGGGCTGGTAATTTCATAATCGAGTTTGTCGACCTCTGTCATCTGGATCCGCTTATCAGTCATGATGTAGATTGAATGAATACATGCATACCAATGGTAAAACAACCTCCCTGGTTGTTGCATCCCACAGGCGAATGGATCGATCGAATCCAGCACTCACGAAACGAGTCCCGTCCGGAGAGTATCTAGCGGCAACCGGACCGTAGTGTCTTCGCAATGGACCTGCAACCAGTTTCCACATAACCGAATCCCAAATGCAGATGGTTGCATCGACTGAGCTACTGAGCAGGGTTGTTCCATCTGGGGAATACTCAATATGTAAGATTCTATCTGTGTGACCCTCCACAGGGCCGAGTAGCAAGGCGCCAGTTTGGGCATCCCAAGTATGGATGGTGCCGTCAAAGGAGCCACTCGCAAGTTGCATGCCATCTGGGCTGTATGCAACGACCCCAACCTGGACCGAATGTCCTACTAGTGGGCTAAGAACCAAGTCTCCAGTGCGGACATCGAAGATGCGAATGTTGCTATCATTGCAGGCCGTCGCCAGACAGGTTCCATCAGGCGAGAACGTGAGAACGTGACACAGCTCACCTCGTCAGGGTGCTCGGTAATCTCGACAACCTTGACCTTTCGCTGTGTATCCCAGATCCGCACCAGGGAATCACTCCCTCCGCTTGCGATCATTTCGTCGTCCGGCGAGTAGTTGACTGTCAACACCCGATCTGAATGTGCTTCCCACTTTTCCCCGACAGGTTCCCCAGTGGTGGTGTCCCATATGCAAAGCGTGTGGTCATGACTTCCACTCGCTAGCCTGCTACCATCGCGTGAGAAGGATAGGGCCCTGGCACATTCGCTGTGACCTTGGAGCTGCTTGATCATGGTGCCTGTCCCAAATTATAATCAGTCCGTCGTATGCTCCAGTGGCAATTTGTTTGCCATCAGGAGAGCAGGCAACCGCGTAGATCGACCGAGTATGTCCTTCAAAGGGCACAGTGTCGTCTTCATCGGAAACGTCCATGGATGGACTAGGAGTGGATACCGGAGGTGTTGAACGGAAATTGGGGGACATTGGTCGTCGATAGCGATGCGAGACTGGAGGTGAGGTAGTGAGTGTCAACGAAGATATCATTGTCACAGCTACTAGCAGTCATACCTGGGCGAGCGCAGAGAAACCTGGGAAAGGGGCGAAACTCGCGCCGGAGGGGAATTAAAGGGCTTGCGAGTGCCTGCGTGCGAACGGGCAGAGACTCTGGACGGAATGGATCGGTGACGTCTTTTCTACAGAACATCTTCTGGACGTTTGCGCTGGCTCAACATGATTGGAGTTCTTTTGGTGATCTTGTTGGTTGCGACGAGTCCGAGGACGCGTCCGTTTCAATTGCAGCAGGCAGATCAACAACATTGGTGGGTCGTATCGCGTCTTCGTCCGTCTTTGTGTATAGCTCAAAAACACTGCACAATGACTAAGTCATACATGCACCTAAACTAAATGGGCAGGACGGCCTCCACAGGTATTGCCCGTTATTTCGTGGTGGAAGTCGGCGGACTGTTGGGAATCGTGACAAAGCGATGACTGGGACGAGACTTGGAAAGGCACAACGAGGCACGGCCGGTAAATTCCGACAATCCTATCATTCGACCACGTCAGTAATGTAGTGCTCTTGTCTTATCTTCACACTGTAAACTGTAACAGGGAACACAACATTGCCACCCTCGCCATAAACATCGTCATCATTACAGCAAACTTCTTCTAGCTGGATCCAACTCCACCATCCTGTCCTCTCGTACCAAGGCCCCGTTGTACGTCCTTTCGCCCTTGATCTCGCCTTGTCGACGGTCGTGAGAGATACGACACCAACGTTGTCGCATTCCGCCCATTCGTAGCGTCATGGCTACGTTTCCCCCTCTTTCAACATTCTTCTCTGTGGCGTCCCCGGATCTATACTTACTATGCGACTTCTCCATTCATTCTCATATTAGTGGCCTCGTTATGGCCCCTTGTGGTAGATATCTTATTCAATGCTGTACGACTAGGTGACATTGTACCCTCTGTACATGTTTTGTGCCGTGACACCCATCAGCGGGGCCACAGTGGGGCTCTTTGGTGGCTACCTTGAGCAGTTTTCATCGAGCGACGGGCTTCTTCAAATCACGGAAACCTCCATTACCTCGCCAAATCAACAAGCGTTGACGGATTGCGGGCAGAAACGTGTAGGGAACACAGTGGAAGGCGAGTTGTCGGAACCCGTTGCAATGATTCTTGGAGATACTGGACATTAGAATGTCAAGGTTACAACGCAGCGAGTCTTACAACGTTCTTGTCCTCGGAGCCGATTCTTCAAACTGGACCAGTTGAAAGCAAGCGTTTAAAACAGCATTCCCCCTCAACGGTCAGTGCCTTCATTAGTTCCAACGTATCCCACCTCGCGCCGTGCAGACTTTTATCTCCCTGACATCCACCTAGCAGTGCAAGGACATCCCTTCACCTCATATCAAACCTAGTCCTGATCGCGGTAGGATTCCACCCATCACACAACCCCAATGTTCTTCAACCCTTGTTTTGCATGCAGTCCTACATGAATCTTGTTCACTCATGCACCTTACTCTTCCATTCCTTTTTTTGTACCGGTACCATCATCGTATGGCCTTCCGTGATCTCCACTGGTTGCACCCCTGATACGTACCATCATACCAGACGTCGTGGCTTTCACGCCGCTTTCGATCATTCATGGCCCGTTGTACTACTGCACCTACCCTCTTGTATCATCGGCCACTATGCTGTTTGGGCTATCCTAGGATCAAATGCCCGACTCGATTTCGGCATGAATAAAACCAACTCTGGCTAGAACATAGTAGATACCGAGAGATATCATACTCAAGTACAGTCGTTAGGAAGTGAAATAAAATCGGGTGGGCATCCATCGATATCCATCACTGGGACTGTCACTCTTGAAGACGTCATTCGAAGAATAGGTGGATGCCCACAACCCAGCCAAGTGTACAAAGAGTTAAGTGATGGGCATATGACGGGCGACACTAATACGATGGGCTAGATCAAGTTCAGATCACGGCAACAAGGGAGGCGTAGGCAGTAACAGAGGATGTCTATCCAAGGATAGTCCTCCAGTGTTGGACCGTCGGCTCCGCAATGGGCATACCTAGTGCTGCGATGCCGTATGTCACAGGTTGTGGGTCTGCTCGCCGCCTATCTTCATGGGCTTCGAATGAGAAACCTTGTGACTTACTAGTTGGCCAGGCGCTGGTTAAACTGGCGTCACCCCAAGGCGACATCATCCGAACCACGACTGCGTCGATATTGAGGAGTTCGCAAGTGAGACCAACGTCCCGCGAGGTGGCTCAGAGTTTGGACTACTAGGTGGGAGGTGACTTAGACGTTGCTAGAAACTACTAAATGTCGAAGTTGATATACAGGGAACAACCGTGAAGATACGCCCAAAGGATCCGTCAGATCCTCCAGTAGACCTGCTCGGGGCATCGTACTGGGACGTAGTACAGCAGGCAGCTGAATGATGAGGCACGTCAGCGAGTTCCGGTATCAACCAGCAAGTAGTTACTCACATCTAACAGAGCGTTGTCAACAACGGTGTGAAAATCATTCGAGTACTCATATCTTCTTCCGTACGGATTCAATCCTGTTCGTGCGTGTCACTGTTACAGTAGAATCCACCACAAAAGCGCGGTTCTTTTCCACATCGTCAACGTTCCGCAACGCATCTGCTATTGGAACTTAGACGTCACAATGTGAGCAGAATCGTGTTAAACTATACTTACACGTCCGACCAAGCACCCGAAAACCGGACCTCCTTGGTATGGCCATCAGCGGACAAGTTTTACCGTTCACCGAAGACATCTTCAAGCAAAAATTGACTTGTAACTCGTCCAAAGCGACCGCATGTCGAAGGTAGCAAACATGTTCACACGACCAAGGAGTCAAAGGAAACACCTTATTTCGGCCAACTTGAGAGTGAGCAAACGAGATAGTACCCCTGAGACTATCAGATGAGGGGATGAGTGCGTCAAAATGCATATATGGACGCACCACACCCGGACGGAGTTGATCTGCAACGTCTTTCCACACAACATCTTCAGGACGTTTGCGCTAGCTCAATGTGGTTGGACTTCTTCGAGGACGCATCTGTTTCAATTTCGGCAGGCAGATCGACAACATTCGTGAATCATATCGCGTCTTCATCTGCCTTCGTGTATGGCTCAAAAGCACTGCATATCAGTCAGACATGCACCGAAACCAAATGGGCGAGAAAGCCTACAAAGGTATTGCTGGTTGTTTCCTGATGGAAGTCGGTCGACTGTTGGGAGATGAGTGGAAATCATGACAAAACAGTCACTGGCACGAGACTTGAAAAACATGGCGAGCCAACGCTATGCTGTCTGCAACTTGAATTTGAATCCTTTTAAACAGGTTTGACTCTGGCGCGGTTGTCGTCCAGGTCATGACTCGCCGTGATGATACGGATGGATAAACGCGTGCGAGATGCATGATTGCATTTTATTGTTCAAGTTGTTCCCCCACATCAACAAGGCGGAAAGCTTGAAAACTCCACGGCTGGTAAATTGCGAAATCCTTCCGAGCCAATCTGAATGTAACCGAAACACAACATTCCCACCTTCGTACTGAGGCCCATCCCATCCTGTGAACCAATGATTTTGTCAATGTCATGTCGGACAGTTGTCGGACGCTGTGGTATTCACGCCCCTTTCAGTCATTCGTGTTAGCGTCCAGGTGGCATTTCACCCTCTTTGCATATTCTGTACTGTGACATCCATCAGCAAGGCGGCAATGGGGATCTTTGGCTACGCCATCGCGGCTATCTTAAGCAGTTTCGCTCGAGCGACGCGCTTCTTCAAACGACGGAAGCCTCCATCCTCTCCGTCAATTCAGCAAGCGGAGGTGGAAACGTGTAGGATTCTGAGGAACACAATGGAAGTCGAGTTGTCGGGACCCGTTACAATGATACCTGGGGATGGCGGTCATTGGAACGCCCGAGTCAAGGCTACGACACACCGAATCTCACAAACTTCTTTGTCATCTTCGAAGCCAACCCTTCGAGCTTCAAGGTGGACCCGTTGAAAGCGTGTAAAACGTAGTGTCCCCTCTCGACGGTTAGTGCCTCCATTAAGGTTCTAATGTGTCCCATCTCGCGCTGTGCAGACTTGTCTCTCCTTGGCATTGACCTAGCAGCGCAAGTGACAACGCTCCACCTAACTGACTGCGGTAGTTGGAGCTATTCCCTCCATGTACTGGCCTGTGGCCAGATGCCACCGACCACCCAACGTCAATGTTCTTCAACCCTTTGTTTGCATGTAGGCATTTTGCTCACTCATCCACCTTGCTCTTCGATTCCTTCTTGTACCGATATCGTCATATGGCCTTCTATGATCTTCACTGCTTGCACCCCTGATAGACGCTATCATGCTGCACGTCGTGGCTTTCACGCCGTTTTCGATCATTCATGGCTCATTGTACTACTGTATCTGCCCTCTTATATCATAGGCCGCTACACTGTTTGGGCTCGCCTAGGATCAAATTCCTGACTGGTTTCGGGCGTGGATAAGAACAACTCTGGCTTGAGCATAGTAATACTGGGAGATATCATACCGAAGTACAGTTGAATGGTCACAATCGTATCATAGCGAGTCATGCAAGAGATGCATACTGTATATTGTAAGTCAAAATGAAATCGAGTTGGGACTGGTGGCTGGGACATAGTAACACTGGGAGTCATTCAAAGAGGTCCGTGATCCACTATGACGAGGTGGAAGGAAATGTGCCGGACTATTTCAAGCTGGGGTCGCAGAGGCAGTAACAGAAGATGTCTAGTATCGCTCGTTGGTGTCGGCGTCGGCATATTCAGTTCAACAACACCAACAACCATTCGCACCGTGCATATCCGGGACATTTTGGAGTTGTATCGGGGCACTGGGGTTTGCATGCACGGGTGGCGTTGTGTGGCTCCTCGAGGGGAGGTCTCGGTCTGTGAGTATGACACTGGTGGAGCAGTTGATGTATCAGGCTGTAAATGACCCGTGCTGACGTTGGTTCCTTGGCCAGATACAGCAGCTGAGTCGTCCCCTGGCTCCTGCGTATGTGCCTGATCCCGGCAGTGATTGATGCCTCGTCGTCTGAGAGCTCTATTGGCATGTTTTGCCGGGGTGGTGTCTGTTGTACCCTCGCGGAAAGCTATAGCGTCGGAGGTCAGCAGTCAAGCCCGTGTTGTGTAGATTTAAGTGTAAAACTGAATGGGTATAGCTGACGAACAACCGAACGAGTGATGATCGAAATGCAAGGCACTGGCATAAACTCACTGATCTCAGCTGTCCATACGCCACGCGCGTAACTTTGGGCCAACGGTTGCTCTCGCGAAACCCGATCGCTGAGTCATCGTGTTGGGGCGGGCCACCTGCGAACGCCAGAAGAGAGAACGAACTCTGAGCACAGCAGAATGAGGCTGAGATGAATCCTCTGTGGTTGGGCGAGTGGACGTTGAGAACTGAGGAGGGCATATTAAAACTACTGCGTGACCACTGACAATCGTGAGATGGATTGACTTACATGGGCAGGGGAGCCTAATTCGATATCCTCCAGAGGATGCTGGGGAAGTGTCGCAAGCGGGACCAAAGTCCAGCCAGGCGACGCAGAGGGTTGGACAGCTCGGCGGGAGATGGCCCAGAGGTTGCTAGGAACTACAAAACATGAGGTTGACAGGGGAACAACCAGACTATGACGTACGTCAAACGTGTCCTCCGCTAAACCAGCCCGGGGCATCGCACTGGGAACTGGCACAGCAGGCAACTGCATAATGGGTACGTCAGCGAGCTCCGGTATCAACCAGCAACCAGCTACTCACATCCAACAGAGCGTTGTACTTCAAGATGCGAACAGTGGTTAACAGTGATGCGAGAATCATGTCGAGTACTCACATATTCTTCCGTACGGATCGGATCCTGTTGGTGCATGTCAGTGCCAACATACAATCCGTAACTGCATAGTCCAACGCACTGAAAATTTGACAACTTCCCCAGTAGCGGAATCCCATAATTTCAGGGTTTGGTCCAAAGAGCCAGTAAGAATACGCTTGCCATCTGGCGAGAAGGCAACCGATGTTATCGTTCCTCCTGTGGCATCCGAGGGGACCAAGAATCAATTCACCAGTCGTGGAATTCCACAAGGATATGGTGCCGTCCCAACAAGCGGTGCAGACCGTCTTCCCGTCTGGCGAATACGAAACTGCGGAGATGGGCGAATTATGTTTGATGGGCCCGAGGCTCACTTTGCCTAGTTCTAAGTCCCAGACACGCAGAGTGGCATCACCCGAGACGCTCGCGATAGTCTTGCCGTCCGGCGAGAAAGCTACCGAAGTGACATCGCCACTGTGACCCTCGAGTGGACCAGCAATTGTTCGGTGTTATGGACGTCCCAGACACGTATGGTGGTATCATATGAGCCACTGGCAATCCTTTGCCCATCTGGTGAAAAGGTAACAGTCGAAATGGGCATACCGGGGTCGTGGCCTGACATCGTCTTGATACGCTGGCCTGTCTGTGAGTTCCAGATGAACAGCTCGCCATGATCTCCCGCTGTAACAATGAAACTGCCATCTGGTGAAAACGTCACGCAGCGTACCAAACTGAAATGTCCTTCGGGAAGCGTGAAGCGCGACTATGCCACGTCGTGCAGTCTCCAACACCGTGATGTAACGAAATCCTCCCGGTGACTAATCGCTGCCCATCGAAGGAGATTGACAAGGACCAAACTATGCTTGAATGCGCCACTGGCAGCTCCTTAACCTGTGCACCTGTCTGAACGTCCCATATACGAATTGAACTGTCATCTGACGCGCTGGCCACACGCATGCCATGAGGAAAGTATGCGACATCTCTGATATAGTTCGTGTGGCCTCTGAAAGGGCCGGTGATTGCGTACTCGAGTTTATCGACCTCCGTCATCTGGATCCACTTATGAATCATGATATAGACTAAAGGAATACACATACCAATGGTAAAATAACCTCCCTCGTTGTCGCATCCCACAGGCGAATGGATCCATCTGCTGCAGCACTGACGAAACGAGCCCCGTCCGGAGAGTATTTGGCAATAACTGGACCGTAGTGCCTTCGCAATGGACCTGCAACGAGCTCCCTGGTAACCAAATCCCAAAGGCAGATGGCTCCATCATCTGAGCTACTGAGCAGAGTCTGTCCATCTGGAGAATACTCGACATTTGAGACTGTATCTGTGTGACACTCCAAGGGGTCCTTTAGCAAGACGCCAGTTCGAGTATCCCAAGTACGGATGGTAGAGTCAGCGGAGCCACTCGCAAGTTGCATGCCATCGGGGCTGTATGTAACGACACTGACGTAGCCGGTATGTCCTGGCAATGGGCCGACAACCAAGGCTCCAGTCCGTACATCGAAGATGCGAATGATTGCTATCACTGCCCGTCGCCAGACAGGTTCCATCAGGTGAGAACGTGACACAGCTCATCACGGCAGGGTGCTCGGTAATCTCGACAACCTTCATCTTTCCCTGTGCATCCCAGATCCGTACCAGGGAATCCCTCCCTCCGCTTGCCATCGTTTCGTCGTCCGGCGAGTAAGTGACTGTCATCACCTTGTCGGAATGTGCTTCCCACTTTTCCCGACAGGTTCCCCAGTGGTGGTGTCCCATATGCAAAGAGTGTGGTCATCACTTCCACTAACTAGCCTGCTGCCGTCCCGTGAGAAGGATATGGCCCTGACGTAGGTGGTGTGACCTTCGAGCTGCTGGATCTTGCTTCCTGTCTTTGAGTCCCAAATTATAATCAGTCCGTCTCCTGCTCCAGTGGCGATTTGTTTGCCATCAGGTGAGTAGGCGACCGCGTAGATCGGGTATGTATGTCCTTCAAAGGGCAAAGCATCGTGTTCATCGGAAACGTCCACGGACGGGCTAGTAGTGGATACCGGAGATGTTGACCGGAAACTGGGGGACATTGGTCGTAGACAGCGATGCGAGACTAGAAGTAAGGTAGTGAGTGTCAACGAAGGGTATCATTGTCACGGATAGCAGTCATACCTGGGCGGCGTAGAGAAACCTGGGGAAAGGGCGAAACTCGTCCCAGAGGGGAATTAAAGGGCTAGCGAATGCCTGCGTGCGAACGGGCTGTGACCACTCAATTGGCGCCTCGAGGTCTCACTGATGCTGTGAAGGGATTCTGATCGGACTGAAGATTGTCAGGCCAGGTCGCCTTGGCTTACGTTAGAGTGACAGTCGAGGCATTGAGCAGCTCGAATTCGGGACTGTTTGAGCGTCGTTCGGTTGTGGATGTCTCTGAGATGCATATTTCTTGGAGCAACACAAAAATTTGGTTGGACACTGGACACTGAAATTGTTCACGTCACCGTGACCAGGTATGCCAGCAGGCCGGAGAGCCTCACTGTCTACATGAGGCTCGTAGATACACATGAAAGCCACAACAGATCTAGCCACCTCTGACTGCGATGGTCCTCGTCTCCGATATATTGTCCCCCCTCGTATTTCGCAGTCGCAAAGGCGTGTGATACTCTTTAGACCCGCCGGTGAGCAGGTCTCGTTCTGAGACACTCTTACGTGCACAGCAAAGACACGCAGGCGCGGCAGTTTTCACGAGCATCGTCGCATGTAATATTGTCACTGACATTTGGTTCATCACCGCAGGCCAATCCCGTCCTAAACACGCACGTTCAGTGTGCAAATACAACTGGCAGAGAAACACCATTCACCGAGGTTAGCCGGGACATGCTGTCGATCCAAGACATCCAAATCTGATTTGCCTCCGTGCCCAGAGTCGCACGGGTAAACAAGGGTTTGAGTGAAGCGGTCGGAATTTCGCGCGAATCGGACAGTTCCTGGAGCCGCATATGATTGTTTACATCGTTCCAAAACCCGGGATCTGCCACTTCTCAGAAGTCCGTAGGATTGGCTGTACGACTCGTGGTCATTTCTGAAGAGCGTTGGAACGTGAACTGTGCGTGCCAGCATATTGTCCGGGGATCATCTATGTGAGTGTCGACGGTTAGACCGGATATCTTGACAGTGCAGTAGGAACCCACTTGTAGGGTTTCATATCATTGAATTTTAGCACACCGAATGTTTGGAGGGAAAGCGGTAGTCGCAAAGCCACAAATCCTGCCGTCCGATGTGTCCTTTTCCACGTCGTCAACGCTCCGCATCGCATCTGCCATGGGATCTTGGATATCAGAATGTAAGCAGAATCGTGTTAAACTAGACTTACACGTCGGAGCGAACACCTGAAAACCAGACCTCCTTGTTGGCCATGAGCGGTCACGTGAGATCGTCCACCGAAGATGTGCTCAGGTAAAATATGACTCGTGGGTCATCGCTTGTCCAAAGCAACCGCATGTCGGAGGTAGCAGATACGTTCACAGGACGAAGGTGTCCAAGGAAACGTCTTCTTTCGGTCAACACGAAAGCCACCAGAAGGGATAGTCCGCCTGAGGCTACCAGATGTGAGGATTAACGTGCCGAAATGCACATATGGACGCACCACACCTGGACGGAATGGACCAGCGACGTCTTTTCTACAGAACGTATTTTGGACGTTTGCGCTGGCTCAACATGATTGGACTTCTTTGGTGATCTTGTTGGTTGCAACGAGTTCGAGGACGCGTCCGTTTCAATTGCAGCAGGCAGATCGACAACATTCGTGGGTCGTATCGCGTCTTCGTCCGTCTTTGTGCATAGCTCAAAAACACTGCACAATGGCTAAGTCA